>SCLG01000998.1:4919-21094 GCA_004367875.1 Oikopleura albicans
GTATCGCGCATATCCAGACGCTTAGAATTATTACCTGATAGTAATAACTCCATCACTTTTTACAGGATACAAAGAATTAACAAGAACCTTGGACGGTTTTATTCCAGCATGATGTTCGATAGAATTGTAGATCGAGATAAAGTCCAATCCTTGAAAGAATTTTTGGTTAAGTTGTTTGATCAGAACTCTTAACAATTTCGTCCCGATTTCTTCTATATATGAACTGGGCCCTTGCCGGAAGGTTTGAATGGCAGTTACCAATCCTTCTCGATTCTCTTGATATTTTCTTCGTGAACTGATTCCAATATGCGTCCATAATTGTGGGCAGTCTGTGTTAAAACGTCTGTGTTAAAATGGTAGTCCATTGACTCGCCTTTCAACTCAGCTGAGTGGACTAGACACGTTTCGAAACAATTTGCACCTGTACAAGGTCTTAACATCGAGCATTCCGATATAGGTTTTGGTTCTCTTGGTTCTTCTGTAAGCTATCCTGTCGCCTTTGATATGATTAATGTTGTCTTTGTCCACATTTTTGTAGATTTTCGTTCCTTTTGTGGATACAATTTCTCTCGATATGTCAAATTTTTCGGCAATAACAACACATGCGCCGTTCAGGTTTTGAGATGTATGGGCAGTAGTTAAGACTCTCCGGAGCGCGAGTCTGTTTTTACGCAATTTTGTGTTGTTGAAGATTTAAANATGGCAGTTACCAATCCTTCTCGATTCTCTTGATATTTTCTTCATGAACTGATTCCAATATGCGTCCATAATTGTGGGCAGTTCCAAAACGTCTGTGTTAAAATGGTAGTCCATTGACTCGCCTTTCAACTCAGCTGAGTGGACTAGACACTTTCGAAAAAATTTGCACCTGTACAAGGTCTTAACATCGAGCATTCCGAAATAGGTAGAGTAAAGAGTCCTCAGGTACTATTTACATCCATACGGCGCGTAATATCCGTATGATCCCGGAATTTTTGCTTGACAATGGTACATATGTTTCCCCCCTCTGTCCATTGTGCTAGCATCCAACTTGCATTCGACTATAATGCGCTGCTTTTCTTGGGATTTTTAAATTGTGCAGGTAAATTTCATCTTGGTGTACCTTGAACTCTAGCAGCTTTAAAACTTCAATTCCCATTATTGACGGTACTGACAAGTATCGAAATACAGAAAACCGCACATCACGGCAGTCTAATTTTTTATCATCAATTTCANAGTCCATTGACTCGCCTTTCAACTCAGCTGAGTGGACTAGACACTTTCGAAAAAATTTGCACCTATACAAGGTCTTAACATCGAGCATTCCGATATAGGTAGAGTAAAGAGTTCTCAGGTACTATTTACATCCATACGGCGCGTAATATCCGTATAATCCCGTTATTTCTGCTTGACAATGGTACATATGTTTCCCCCCTCTGTTCATTGTGCTAGCATCTAACTTGCATTCGACTATAATGCACTGCTTTTCTCGGGATTTGTAAATTGTGCAGGTTAATTTCATCTTGGTGTGCCTTGAACTCTAGCAGCTTTAAAACTTCAATTCTCATTATTGGCGGTACTGACAAGTATCGAAATACAGAGAACCGCACATCACGGCAGTCTACTTTTTATCATCAATTTCATCATGTCCAATTATCTTCATAGTGGAAGTGCTAGCGGTTGTGGGTGAAACTTCTAGACGATCGTTCCATTTGTATTTGAAAACCGGTATCGAGCAATTTGTGAAATAAATCATAGTGTTGGCAGGAAAACGAAGCCCCACTATCTAATAAAATTTCAATTTTGCGGGAAACACCGTTGTTTTTACAAAAGTACTAAGAACTTCGGGTTTTGCGGCCCTAGTTCTTTGTCCCACATCCAAAATCACATAATCTGTCTTGCTACCAATATTTAAAACATAGTTGTTGAATCGATTTCCCAGGGAAACATTAATGTCGTATCTATTGGTGTTGCCTTCCACTAACGTCGTCTTCTGCCGATGTGCTTTCTTGGTTCTTCTGTAAGCTGTCCTGTCGCCTCTGATTTGATTAATAATGTCTTTGTCCACATTTTTCTAAATTTTCGTTCCTTTTTGTGGATACAATTTCTCTCGATATGTCAAATTTTTTTTGGCAATAATAACACATGCGCCGTTCATTTTTTTGAGATGTAAGGGCAGTAGTTAAGACTCTCCGGAGCGCGAGTCTGTTTTTACGCANTTTTGTGTTGTTGAAGATTTAAAGAACTCAAGGAGACATTGTTTATTGAAATTTTCCGCGAAGTTTGGGCGACACACTTGAGTAATCCAGAAAATTTCATCGTTCCTTGAGCTATCATGTTTTCACACAGTCTTTACAATTCTGCTCTTTGAGCAGATTAACGTTCGCTACAGTGCAGTCTTTGTTGTCCGACTTTTTTTATAAAAAATGAACAAATGTATTTTTCATTTTCTTTACAAGTATCAAAGGATTTTCTCGTTGAAGTTACGCTGTTCAATGAGAAAATTGCCCAGTTGTTGTTGTGGCTTCGATAACTTTAACAATTTCGGCAGTGGTACTCGACGTTATCAGTATCATATTAGGTAATTGATACTTTGAAACCCTTCGAACCTGTTTCTTTAACCGTATTTCGTGTTGTTATGTCCAAGAACGTCTCCACGCGCTCATTGATCTCAATATACGATATTTAAGTTCTTCTGCCTTTGTTGGTCGGATCATTTTCTTATTGGATTTTTTTCACCTGCTTCCAATTTGAAACTCACTTTGCGTACGAATTATATTTATGTAAGTTTTGAGACATCATCTTCCATTTTACTATTAAGTTGTCTCTTTTATAATTTGTTTTCCCAATCCAAATTGTTTTCCATTTCACTTTTGTCCTCAAATTCGTTTTGTTTATTTTTCAAATCTATGTTGAATATCAATACTTCACCAATCCAAACATCAAAATCTAATCCATAAGAATTTTTTGACTTGATCAACTGTTTAAAAACAAAAAAATGACAAATTCCATGTTTAATGGCGTCAATTGTGCTTTTTGACGTCATTTCTACGCCATTTATTTATATTATTTTATTCAAATGTCAAGAGTAAGCTCTAAATTGAAACTTGCGAATGAAATTTCTGTGTATTTTTTGTCTTTGAATTATAATAATCTTTTTTTTTTGTCAAAACAAAACTATGTAAAATATTAATTTTCTTCAATTGACAATAAGTACTTTCAATTTATTACTGTGTTAAATTCTTGTTTTAAGTTTCAATATGTATTTAAGCATGAATCAAGCGTAACATGATATCATCAACATAACATTTAAACATTCAAGCTTTTAATCAATACTATTTGTCTCAAATTCGTTGTACCGTATACAGGTTGCTTGAAAAGGGCGTCATTCCCAGGGTACAAGAGCCTCGGCGCACAATGAATAGCAAATGTTGTATACGTGTGGTACGGTGAATTATCCTCCAGTACTGCAAAGTTTTACAAAAGCTTGTTCCTCGATATGTTTTTAGTCATCTTTTCACGTTTAACTCAAATAACTAAATAACTTTCCCTTGTAAAATTAAGGTCGCTAAAGTTAACAAAACTCTTAAATTGTTGTAATCAAGTGGTAACTTGTTTCATTCTGTATTCATTGGGTCAAATTTGTTGATGATATATTATGAGCACATGTTACTGCACGATTAGCTTGAATGCAACTGTACAGTTACATAAAGATAATGTCCCGAGGGATGATATATCTCTGGCTATTATAAAACAAGCTCATGAAAAACCACATATACTCCTACCCTAGTCGTTTTTATTTTTAGGATTCACTTAAGAATAATGTTAAACTTAAGAAAGAAAAGTGGAAAAGGGTTAACTTAGACCAAAAAATTTATCGGAAACTCACTAAGTGNTATGGGTTAATCATGGGTATAATTATGACGAGAACTTTCATTTCTGTCTTCCTTGAAAAAAACATCTGTCAAAACAATAAAAAATACCTTGGTGCAAGTTGACGTTTGTTTAGTTTTGCCCGTTCAATTATTTTTTTAATCCGCATTATGGACCGCATATGATGTGTTTGCATAATTTGTTTATCCATTTTCTCGCATTGTTTTTCAATCTTTTTAGTTTGTCATAGTTCTTGTCAATACCTCAATAAACACAAAATTGACATATTATCAAAATGACAGCCAGAAAGGGACGGACCCATTCTCTTTATTCCCGATGTATTCGGATTTTTTTTTTTTGTGTTGAAAAAAAAACATGTGGTTGTCCGACACCTCTTTTTGCTTTTTTTATATAAAATCCGCAGCAGCGCATTCTAAACGTAAAAAAAGTATGTAGCCCACTATTTCAATAAATTTTGTTTGTTTTCTAACTACCAGAATTTCGTGCTGATTTTTGTCGACTAAGAAGCAAAATAATTGGAATTACGGTATTTATGTGAAAGAGCTTGAACTCTCAAGTTCTCACCACTGGTGCTTGGTAAATTAACCTCAGCGGGATTTATGATTATCACCGTCTGCGCGCTACACATGTCCGGCTAGGCGAGCACCGTTTAGTTCCGTCCACGACATGTTTTGATGTTTGTCAAACATTTTTTTCTGCTATCAAACCAAGCACCATGTGTTTACCTTCTTTTGGTTAAAATCTTTGTTTAAAATCATCTACCGTTTGGCTAAAAAATACAAAAGAACATGACCAAACACTGATAAAATGAAGGCTTAATTATAATGCCGCTTTGAACCTCAATGTATTTTGCAAATATAACAATTCAAATAATAAATCATCAAAGGATAATTAAAGCCTGATACAGAAAAAAAAATCAAGTAAAAAAAGTGAAGCGTTTGCTTTTGAGAGCGTTTCAAAGTGATTTATTCAATTTGGCATACGTTGTACGGGGTGCAGCTTTTCGCATACGGGGACGAGTTAAGAGTGGGAAATACGTATTTGTCTTGAAAAAGGTATGATCGGGAATTACTAATTTATCTGAAATTACGTTAACAATTAGTCTCAAATCATTACATGTCACTACATAACTGTTTGTCTGTTCATGTTATGAAACAACCATAACGTATACGCCCAACAGCGCTTTTTGGTACCCCGAAAATAAATACACAAAATGGTCCCAATCCTATACAACTTGTACCGTACAATTTGTACAGCTCAATTGAATAATTTTTCACGAAAACCTATCGATGGAGGAAGTCTTACTTATAGCAACGATAGGGGCATTTTTTTCTTAATGTTAATTTGTATTCACAATCGCCATTTTTGCGAAAAATGATGAAGTTGTATTTTATTCTCTCTCACATCGCGCTGAAAAAAGTAAAAAAAGAGTAATAATTCACGAGTGGAACTTCTTTGAAACATCCGAAGCTAATTTTGCCTTTTTTTTCTTACTGCAATAATAGCGTTGATCTGTATGCGATTATCGTAATTATATTAGCGTTTCCACAATCCCAAAAAAAGCTATTTGTTTTTTGGGTAAGAAGTCAGTCGCACTATGTCTAGAAAATTTCAGATGTTTCCCACTCTTAAACTATATTTTTTTGCATTTTGTGATGTACTTCAACGTAAATTCAAAAGTTGTTCACGGCATTAAAACAAAAATTAATTTGATGGTGATCTCAATAAAAAGTACAAATAATTTTGTTTTAAGTAATAATTGAAAAACGAAGTTATCAAACTACTCATATCCCATAAAGTGTTAAAGTTATGAAATTTTGTTAACATAACGGGTTGTGTGTTGTAATAGTGTATTTGAATTAGTAATTTTAATTGCTAGCCAACAGTTTGTTTAATTATCAGATAAATATACTTTTCCAATAAACATACGGTGCAACTTATACAGTGTACTTAACATTACAGGCCGTGTCCCGAACAAAAACTGTTGTGGAAACATTTTATATCCGCAGCACTAACAAACCTTAAATAATATAACGAAAAGAACAAAATATAAGTAGAAATATTAAATGGTTCCTGATCTACAAATTTCATACTATGTTGATAATATGATTTCTCAGGTTTAGCTATAAACAGTAGTGTGATTGGTAATGATCAAAGTTTTCCACTGTACTGTGTCTCTACAAAAAATAATCTCAATAGTCAATTTTAGACGTGAAACTTTGTGCAAAAATTATATTTTTCTCTGTTAAACATGAGATAAACAGTGAATTTTATTATATACACCACCTGACGAATGATCTTACCCTTATAAACGTTATAAAAGTGGCCAATTCAATTAATTTTTGTAAACTTATTGGAAGCCTTAATTTATTGTTGTCGAAAAATTGAAAACAAACTCTATCTTGGTAACTGGTGATATGATGACCCGTCAAGTGGCGCTAATGCCACCATTGTAAATCAGAAACCCTGCTTACAACAACCATCGGCAGTAAGATCGTCACCAGTTTGTTTTGTACATTCGCCCATAGCGCCCGATTCATCTTCTCCATTCGGACAATCAATCACCCCATCGCAAATTCTGTCTTTAAAAACTTTCTTTTTAAATCCAGGTGAAAGTTGTTTGGCTGCCAAATCTTGACTGAGGCAGTCAACTGTTGGTTTATAAACGAATGCTGGGTCGCGTCTCTTACAATACCGCCACTGTAATTGTAAAGCGTCGGAAGTCGAAAGTCGAGGATTTTCACCAAATCCTTCATTTGTTTTTTTAGTTGTAGAGTTTAATTGACCCGAGTCGTACATCATTACACTTTCAAACTCGAAATCTTCTCCAACAGGGCTCTTCAGTTTCGAGGCTTCAGGAACTAGACCGGTATTAGTAGAGCCATCATCACCGGGAAAATTCATAAAAGCCTTACGATCATACCGTTGATGCTCATGAAACATGCCGAGAGCGTGAAGAAACTCGTGATCAACAGTTGAGGGCGTTCGGCCACCACAGCCAACTGTCAAATTTAGCGGTTGCCATTTATCTGACGATTGTGGTATGAGAGATCCGAAGTAGGCAGGTTGTTCAACTATACCCACATACGATGAACAGTCTTGACAATCGAAGCACTCTTCATGGGTTTGACAGCAACCCTCGCCTCTGCAGTTACATGCTTTTGGTCCTTCAGGCCATCTTATTTGGATACCATTTGTCGAAACAGTGCTTTCTTTAAAAGAAATGCACATCAGATCTTTTTCCAACTGCGATAAGTACTTTCGAACAGCATTTTTATGTGGAAAGCGGCCTTCGAAATTATAATTAATCACTGGGGTTTTGGTATTTGCTGGGTAATTATATATCCACTTTTCCTCAGCTTCAATGTAAACCGGCTCAACGTCGGTTCCCCATTCCCTTGTTTTGTCTCCATCTGCATCGAGGAGCGATAGACCTCTTCCATACATGTTACTGTCATCGAACCATCGTATTTTGGAACCTTCCCAGCCGTGATTTTTCTCGAGATCTTCCCTCCATGACAAAGGATAGATTGTATCGTCGTAACTCCGTGGGGGTCTTTTGCCTGCATTGATGGTGTACAGCAACGTGGCCGATTTCAGAATTGTTGCTAAAACAGATTATTAACCGGTGTCATATTCTGTACTATAAGGAAGTGATAAATGCCTATTAAGTATGCCGTATAGCCTATGACATAAAGCCAACAACAAGATTTTGAGGAAACTAATCGTTCCGGCCCTATCTTCATCGGTATGTATGTGTGTTTTAAATAACTTTTTTTTTAAATTTTGTTCGATTAATAATATTGCTCATATTGACATTGGCGACAGTATAAAAAAATCCTTTAGGATATTTTTATTTATATATTTCAATGAAAACAAATATAACAAGGTCATATTCTAAAGTTATACGGTAACTTATACCACTCGAACACCTACCACTCAATCCTGTAAATTATTAGTTCTTAAAAAATAAGTTTTTATTATGTAAATGAAAAAAACAACCAAAATAAAAAGCCATTGGCTTCCAGATATAACTCTACTCACTTATTATTCGCATGATGGAAAATTTTCTTATCGAAAATTATAAATGTTGTTTGATTAGCCGTGCTATATAAACTTAGAGAATTACGGTGACCTTAAACTGTAGAACCGAACGCTTCAGAGCCGGAAACCTCAGTTTCCGCATATTACCGGTCATGACTTTTTTAATATTGTATAATTGATATTGTATAAATTATTGTGTGTGACAAGTTATTCAATGATGAGTTTCCATTAGTTTGATTTCAATTAATAAACCAAGTCTTAATTCAGCAATGATTTTTTTCATGAAACTATAATGCTGACGTTCCACTATTTTTTAAAAAGTCAAAATGAAAAACATCCATGTACGCAACAAGATATAACTACACCACTGAGGGTTTCTATGTCATGTCAAAAGTTGTATACCTATCAACAATAGTACAGTTAGAAAAAAACTTACACTATTATGTAGTGTGTTAGCGCCACGGTTTTTCGTCAATGAAAAAATGGATTTCTAATATTACCTGTTAAACGCATTGTGTTAATGATATTAGCTTAATCCGTATCGAAGATATAGATTTAAACGCTACAAATTATAGCTCAATCTCTATCAATATTGATCAAACTAATAATTAATAGCGTTAACCGGCGTAGTATATGTATGCCGCAAAATTATTCTGACCTTCTGCTATAGAACGCTTGTTTTTTGTTTATTAAACTTAAAGTTGATGTAAATGCTTGCCGAGACAAAAACTTGAGTTTTATTGAAAATGCCAGTTAACGCTCAGTATTAACTCTCAAGTGAAGAAATTTATTATCGAGTTGAGCCCGACGGCAAATAATAAAAACCTTTTTCTCAACGATTATATCTCACACCATAATTAGAAGTTTATTTTATTAACCCGGTGACCCTTAAAGGGACCCTAATTGAATACCTTCGGTCATTAATAAGCAGCAGATCAAATTTAAACCGTAGTGATAAGTTTTACGTTTTAACTCACCATTATTCTCCCACCATATTGCCCTGACACACTGTTAATGATATGATAATGAATTTTGAATAAAAACGTAGTTTTGGTCTAAAAGTTGAAAATCAAGGTTTCAATTTGTAACTCACAAAATAAAAATGTCTGACATATTGTAATAAATAGTATTAATTAAATTCAGCTTAGTTGTCCCAAAAGTAACTTATGTTCAACAGTTTTGCTTGTTAGTGGCCAAATCTCTGAATTTCATGGTTAACCACGGTTAAATGATTTTCCGCGCATAATCAATAATCGATTATTAGATTTCTTTAAAGATAAAGCATAACGTAATGTCAAAATTCACTTCAATTGGTCAAACTTGAAGCGTTAATTATTCAGTAAGCGGTCTTTCGGAAGAAAAACCACAAACATCATTGGACTAGAGGTTTGTTGGTGTTTTGCTAACGACAATATAGAAATTTGTTAAGTATGAGATTTGATTGTAAGATGTCAGTCCCCCACCCAAATAGGTATCAATATCGTTCTGAAAAATGTGTTACCTATTTGGGTAGTTGGGTTTTCTAACCCTTAACATGCATATAATTCTCAAAATGATAATTTCCAGTCATCACAAAAATTAGCTTAACAAATTCAAAAGTCAGGGTAAGAAAAGCGTCGATCAATCAAATCAGTCTGCGTGATTGATTTTGTTTATCTATGCTTCTAAGAAGCAGTTTCTCTAAACTAATCCTCACATAACGAGGTCAACACAATCGTTATCATCCTCTTTAACAAAAATAAAATTTACTTTTTTGTTCATGAAACGGTTTACCGAATTTCTCAACGGTACCGCTGAGTATAATGGGTGGCATGAGAATGTTGCGTTTTTGGCCTTTTTGCCTTGTGTTTTATTTGTGCCCAGCTTTTTCATTTGTTTGTTGACCGTCAGAGAGATACAGTGGGAAAGTCAGGGATAAATGGAATTTGTTTCATCAACTCAAAATTGTTAAACAAACTAAGCGGCGTTGGTAGATTTGGAAGAAATGGGAAAATTGCGAATTTTCGAAAACATGCAGGCACAGACGACTGGTAGAGCTAGTCAAACTACGCCAATTTTATAGCCAGGTGTTGAGTTGGACCACCAAGGCTCGCTAAATATCTGTTTGCAATTGCGAATATACGCAAAACTTTTATGTGACAGTTGAAACGTGGGCGAAACCTTCAAAGGGGCCAGAGGGGTTGTACTGTCGACTAAAAAGTCAGTTAGTTTTAAGGCACTTAATATATTTTTAGCAATGGTGTTGTGCACATAGGGTACGCAGGTAACCGTCAACAAACAACAATTGTAAAAAATGAACGGTGGACTAAAAGCTGCTTTCGCGATTAGTCCATGAAGTCTATTAAAACATTGGCGGTAATGATATTTCATTAAATCACGCTTTTACTAACCAGTTAATTATATACACCGACTGGCTACAGAACTTAACGCCCCTAAACTTAACAAAATGCCTCGAACTTAACAAAATGCCTGGAAGTTAACAGTCATCTCGCGTCAACTTTTCCGCCTACGCACTGTGACCTAAACTTAACAAAATGCCCGGAACTTAACACCTTCTTTCCCCAAATGTTTTGTTGAGTTCTGTAGCCATGTGGTGTATAGCCTTACCAATTTTGAAGGAAACAATTTCCGTCAATTTTTGACAGGATTTTACGGACGTTTGATCCACAAGATTTATAATCTCGATTTTTTTCTCAATTTTCAAATGTTTTATTGTATCATTTTTTATTTTTTCTCTTTCATGATGAATTATTGAATCATTCATAGCAGATGTAGTGGAAATTATACAGCTTTTTCTGTAAAATTCAAGCTAAATCTAGGAAAAAAAGCCTAAATGCCTGGAACTTAACAGTTTTGACTGTTTTGAAAAAAAAACCCCTAAATTCCTTAAATTTTGCATTTCCGCCTACGCACTGTAGCCTAAATTTAACAAAATGCCTCGAACTTAACAAAGTGCCCGGAACTTAACACCTTTTTTCCCCAAATGTTTTGTTAAGTTCCGTAGCCATATGGTGTATATACCAAGCGCACGAAGTTAGACGTCAAGACTTCATAGACAAATCGCCAAAGCAGTCAACCGTTCATATTTCACAATTGTGTTCTGTAGACGGTTACCAGCAGTGTTGGAAAAGTTGGCAAACGCTCCAAATTTCCCCAGCGCCCAACAATGTGCAAAAACCATATAAATAGTACAGACTCTACCTCAAAATCTTTACAATTCGTGTTTCAAAAAGTTTGAGTCATTGGTAGAATAGATTTCGGGAAAATTTTGCCAAAAATGAACCTCGTGATTTTATATTTCAAATAATTGAAATAAAGGTAATCTATTATTAATGATTAGCGTGCGGATTGAATGTTCCTTACTCCCATTACGGGCGCTCCCATTAGGGCCGTTTATCCCATTACGGCCGCTTTTTCTATCAAAAAAGTGATTATCCCATTACGGCCGCTTGTTTNTTTTATTTTTGACATTGCAAAAACGCTGCCGAAAGTAAGTACGGCATGGGTTTTCAAATATGCCGCCAAAATGTTCATGTGATCGGTTAAGGCTGAGGTAAGTCACTTAGGTGACTTACCCCGACCTTATACCGTATCAGAGGTTCCGCTCGGCCTCACTATATGACAATTTTGGTGTCAGAATTTACGAACCACACGCTATTATTTGAACTGGTTGACTTATTCACCAACCGGTTATTTTTATTAACCAACTGGTAAATTTTTCAAACCGGTTATTTTGTTAACCAACCGGTTAGTTTTTGAACCGGGTGATTTTGAACCGGTTAATTTTTTGAACCGGTTAATTTTTTGCACCGGTTAATTTTTTGAACCGGTTATTTTTTTAACCAAAAGGTGAAATTTTTTTTTGGATTTATTTTTATGATGATAGTTTGGAGACTGGAATTGATATAGAGAATTGCCTACGTACAAGCAAATGAATTACCACATGTTTTTTGAAAGAAATGTAACAACTAAAAAAAAATGGAAAAACCGAGTGGCAGACTTTTAAACAACGAATACAAGCGGAACGACAGTGCGCTACCTAACGCACCATAAGTACGCTATAATACGTCGGTTGTAAAGCCCGAGATTCAAGTTCATTTTTTAGTAAGGACGTAGTAGGCTATTTAGGTAGTCTGGAGCGCTGGAGACATTAAAACCTCCCCAGTGTGAATTTAGTCTGTATTGCTGAGAATGAACACGAAAATTGTATCGGAGGCCTAAAAGTTATGTCGCTATTTATTTGGGAAATTACTAAGACAGAGCACGCATGTTGTTAGACACCGTAACTAAGATTTCACTTAGTCATTTTCCGATAAATTTTTTGGTTTAAATTAACCCCTTTCCGCTTTTCTTTCTAGAATTTAACATTATTCTTAAGTAAATCTTAAGACTAGGGTAGGATTACATGTGGTGTTTCACGCGCTTGACGTGCAATAAACTGTGCTCATAGAAATATCATTAGAAAAATTGACCCAGGAAAAGTATTGAGCCGGAAATAATTAAGCACAAGTAGGTACTGTTTAATAATGAGATATTTTTTAACACAAAAAATTGTTATGCAAGGTTAACTGATCACAAGGGAGAATAACGAAGTCTAAAATACATAAAAGGTCGCCGGCGAAAAAGATTTTCAAAGGACACCGTCAAGACTTTTAAAAACCGTTATTCAAACCAAGCCGCGGAGCGTTCCTTTAACTTGTGATTTTAGGTTTAGAATTACCACTTGGTTCACATAGATTTTTATCTATAAATATGAGGTTAATTGGGATAACAACCTACCTACCTGTATTGTTCGAACACCGGTGAATAACACTTGACTTGTCAAGAAATATTCTAAACCCTTTTAACATCTGCCTAGCAATTATTTTTTTTGAATTTGGATATTAAACAGTAACTATCTGTTCTTATTTTTCCTTAGAGACAAAAATGAACACAGAATACAAAATTTACCATTTGATTATTAACATCTATTAGTTTGTTAACTTTAGAAACCTTAATTTTTCTAAAAATAAGGTAATGTAGTAATTTCAATTAAACGTGAAAATATAACTAAAAACATATCGAGGAACAAGCTTTTCATTTTTTTTTTCAGTACTAGAGGATAGTTCACCGTACCACACGTATACAAACATTTGCTATTCATTGTGCGCCCAGGCTCTTGTACCCTGGGAAAGACGCCCTTCTCAAGCAACCTGTATACGGTACATCGAATTCGTGACAAAAAGTATTGATTATAAGCTCGAATGTTCTAATGTTATTTTAGTGGTATCATATTACACTAAAATCATATACAAGACTGCAATTTTCACTACTTAGAAACTTTCTAGAATTATTATATCATGAAAACTATTCCACTCGTGTCAAATACGTGTATATCAAGTACTGTCGGTGCCTCTGGATTCCAAGTACGAGTTTTTGTTGTTATACATAGGATTAGGCTAACCATTTATTTAGTTGAGCTAAAGCTGGCACGGAATAGGTCCATATAATTAATGGACTAGAAGTTCTATAAAAAAGAAGTTGCAGTTAAAATTTGTTTTTGGAGTAGTAAATTAAGATGTAATTAATCAGACATAATTATGACTTATGGTCAAAATTATTGTTGAAATTTGCAGGTACATTTTAAAATTTGTGTTATTCAGAAAAACCATGTTCTTATTCAAAGACAAGAAAATTGCGGAAATCTCATGCACTAGCATGACTTACCAACAAGCTCTTGTCATTTTGAAAAAGAGACGAATAATTAATGGCGCTGAAGCTTCGCAAATGATACAATTAAACCCTCTGGACACAAAACTTGACATTATTTTCTTAAACAATGATCAAGTTAAGCTGTCAACAAGTCATCTCATTCTTAATGCACTCCTGAAAACAGTCACAAAGAAAGAAGATGAGAGTGAGGACATAAAAGAAGATTTCAAAACAAAGATGATTAATTGTCTGATCGCTCATGGATTTGACGAAAATGTTTGGATTGATGGAATAGTGATGTTGACCACTACACGATCAGACTTACTGAAAAACCTCTATGCTAATGAAAACACAATGTTGTCCGCAAAGCAATTTGGAAAAGCTTTTATTGAGGATCACAACCAAAAACTCGCTGTTTTTGTCGACGATGATATTCATAAAAGATTTCAACAAGAAGCTCAAAATCTTCAAACGTGCTTGCAAGAAATAGAGGAAAAACGGCTTACAGATTTAGCAGGAATGGACAACATGGATTTTAAATATTCACTGGAATTCCTGAAAGAAAAAATCCGAATCATGAATGTAATCGGTACAGGATTACGATACAAAGCTCCGGAAGAAATCGTTGCATCTTGGAAAGCATTACAAGAACGGAGTGAAGAATTGGAAAGATTGGTGGACCTTGTGCAGTCTAAATTCTTCACCGAGGAAACCGAGATCACGAAAAATTTTACGGATTTGGAGAACAAATTATTAATGGCTAGAAGAAACAGAGACGACTTATCCGTCGAAATGGAAGAAGAAGTCGCAAAATTAGAAGAAATAAATAAAGAGTACGCGAAACGAGTCGTGAAATTGGAGGAGCAGGTGAAAAACTCCAATGACGAAACAATCCGACAACAATGGCAGAAAATGGTGGATCAGAATAAATTGGATCAGGAACATCACAGAAGAAAAATTCAAAGCTTAAATTCTGAAATTATTAACATAACAACTCAAAATGCTGTTTATCGCGATCGATTGGCGGATGCAGAAAATGCTTTGAACATACTAAGACGGGAGAAAGGAATAATTGAAGAAGGAAAAGAAATATACACTTCCATAAAACCACTCAATGTGGAAAAACAGAAAAAAGTACGGTTCCAGGACTTTACAAATTTTCAACCGGAGCAAAAACCGGGAACTCCTGGTCCACAAAAACCAACAAAAACGACTCCAGTTAAAAAGATGGAAGTGAAAGAGGAAAGTTCGTCATCCGAAGACGAAATAGTTGCAAACGCCGATGTATTTAGTAACGACACTATAATTATGCAAGTTGGAGAAGAAATCTCCACGAAAGCGACAACTCCGTCAAAATATGGAATGAAGACATGGAATCCTATTGCTTGTTCTATTTTTGAACATTTACAAGGATTACAAATTGGAATCGATCAAGCNTGATGACCTTACCACCTCAATTTCAGTATATTGCTGATTTTGTTAGTGATGCCGACCGCGCTACGGTCAGCACTTTCCAGGCCAAAATTGTTGAAATTATCGAAGGAAGCAAACAAGAACAACTAAGCAATTTTCTCAAGGAACAGCGTAAACCTAATGAAAAAGTCCTTGGATACTTCAGCAGAATGAAAAACTTATATGTTCATTCTTCTGGAAAGTCGGAAATAGAAGACGATGCTTTCGGCGTACGAATCTTATACCAAAAAGTCTTTGAAGCAATGACATCTGCTCAGCGAGCAGAATTACAAAGACTGTGTGAAAATGAGATAACTCAAGGAACAATGAAATTTTCTGGATTACTCAAAAATGTCGCCCAAGCTTCGCGGAAAATTTCAATAAGCACTGTTTCTTTGAGTTCTTTAAATCTTCAACCAAGCAACAATGCGCAAACACAGACTCATGCTCCGGAGAGTCTTAACTCTGCCCATTATTCATCTCAACAAACTGAACGGCGCATGTGCTACTATTGCCGGAAAATCGGACATATCGCGAGTAATTGTATCCTTAAACGGAACGAAAATAAGAAAAGATATTCAAAAAGACCATATCAATCAAACCAACGGCGACAGGACAGCCTACAGAAGAACCAACAGAGCACATCGGCAGAAGACGACGTTAGTGGGAGGCTACGCCAATAGATACAATATCAATGTTTCCCAAGGAAATCGATTCAAAACCTATGTTGTAAATATTGGCAGTACAAATGATTACGTGGTTCAGGATGTGGAACAAAGAATTATGGCTGCAACACCCAGAGTTCTTTGTACTTTTTGTAAAAACAACTGTGTTTCCCGCAAGATTGAAATTTTATTAGATAGTGGGGCTTCGTTTTCCTGCCTACACTATGATTTATTTCAAACATTGCTGGATACAGGTTTTCAAGTACAAATGGAACGATCGTCTAGATGTTCACCCACAACTGCAAGCACTTCCACTATGGAGATAATTGGAGATGTGATTTTAAATGTTAAATTCGAAATTGATGATACAATATTAGAATGCCGTAATGTGCGGTTCTCTGTATTTCGATACTTGTCAGTACCGGCAATAATGGGAATTGAAGTTTTAAA
>SCLG01000999.1:9459-21690 GCA_004367875.1 Oikopleura albicans
ACTTACTATTTCTGAATGACTTCAATATGTATGAAATACCGTCACGTATTTTTCAATGCGGCAATTCACGGACTTATAATAAAGTTAATGTTTTTTATTGTTTTTAATACAGCCTCTAACCAGTTATCTGATCAAATTTAGGCTATTTTATTTCCTTAGATAGTCTCGTTTCTGGTGTGACCTGCAGTCGATGTACAGTGTCCGGCACCCCAAAAATAAAAACCCGTCATAGTAGTTTCCAATTAATTTACCAACCGCCCTACCCAATTGTTTAGAAAAAAAAAATCAAAAATATTTTAAGACTCGAGCTCTGTTTAAGATTGAGCTATTTTTGGTGTTAAGATAGCAGGTTAGGTGATGTAGAATAGAAAATAATTCAATTGGTTTCACCTAAAAAAAAATTTCAAAATACTAAGTTTCAAAATATCAATAAAAATTTTATACGTTTTGAAATGGAAAATTGTCTAAAAATAGGGATTGTTTTACTACCGGTTAAAAATATTAACAACGTTAATTTTCTTAAAATCTACTTTCCCAACTGATAATCGCTTCACTGAGCTTATAATAAAATAGAATAATTCCAATTACACAGGGTGCGCCGTTATGTTTCACTTTTCCCGTCCGTGCTTTTATGTTTCATTTTTTTGAGAAAATATTTTCCCCTAATACTTATTGTTATATGTTAGGCCTACCCCTTTATGTTTCACAATTTCCCGCTCGGGCCATTATGTTTCACTATTTTTAGATTTTTTTTGAGAAGCATAATGGCGCACCCTGTGTAGTGACATAATTTCCACTTGCTTTAGTAGTAAACTCAAAATTGATTTAGACTCTTATAATTGTTGCGAGTGGAATGTCGTTTTTGTACATTGTACGGCATTCAAAGTATACAGGCGAGGTTGGTTATAAGGTTACCCATTTATAAGGCCAAGTCAGTTTTTTTTTTGAGAATCATTTTTTTCGGAACAAAATCCTTAAAACCATGTCTTTTTACGTTTTTTGTATATACAATTCATATGAAGGGAAAAAATTTGTTGGTGGAATTTTTTTTCATATGGTTTTAAGGTCAAGTCATTTTTCAAAGTTAATTAATGTCACGTCAGTTGAGGCCTTGGCTTTATAACCAACCCCACGCGTAGTACAAACAAATGAAGGTCAGTGATGATGAATCTTGAAAATAAGTCACCAGATGAAGCGCACGAGACGTTTGAAAGCTATTCGACTCCAAAAAAGGCACGCGTAGATTTAGGAGAAAATGAACTTCCCGTTTTATCAACCTTAATCGCTCCAAAAACCGATCCCGAAAATGACGAGTACGAAATTATAAAAATCGAGGCCATCGAAGAAATAATTCCCGAGACAGAAGGGCTAGGTTAAAACATTATTTTTTACGACATTATGAAACGTTATACTTTTTTTCTAAAAAATCATGTCTTTTAAAATCATTGTGTTAAACTTATTCGTAAAACTTTTTCAAGGGTCAGTTTAGGCTAGTTCAAGAGTGGCCCTGGGATCTAAAGGTCCCAATAAAACTACAATATTTTTAACCTTTCACGCAGAATTACCGGTTTTGTTAGAGCAAGATATAACAGAATTAGATGGAACGAGTAAAAAAACTGAATTTCCAATAGAAAATGGAGGGACTAATTCACCAAAAGCGCCAAGAAACAAGCACACGTTTTCAAAGGTCCACTTAACGCCGGCCCAGAAAGATGAAATTGCTCTAAAAATGATTGAATTAAAAGAAAAAAACAAATATAAATTTATTCCTATGACCATAAAATGGTGGATGGAAAAGAATCATCCACAAGGACTGGGATAAAATGCCACCAGACTAGGGTGTTCAGTCAGTGGACAAAAAAAAAACGATATTCAGACTAGTCAAGTTCTGACTCATAACATCATATCAGGAGGTCTCATACTGTACAGTGTAAAAGGCCCATAAACGTAAAAATAATAATATTAGCCCATTAATTTAAAAATTGTTTTTTTCACCAAATTGTAGAGCTCAAAAAATTAGTTGTAAGATTTGGAAAAATGAAGTCTCGGAAATTTTTGAACCGAGACTTCATTTTTTCACATTTCTAAATTTTTTGAGCTCTACACTTTGGTAAAACAGTTTTTAAATAATGGGCGTTACGCGCCCATATTATTATTTTTACGTTTTTGAGGCCTTATTCCTTACAAGAGAGTACCCTAGTGTTATGACTAGATCTTTTTTTGGAAAATTTACAGAAAAAAAAATCATTTTTGAGGTCCATATTTTATCCCGGTGACAGAAGCTAAAAACCATGATCTGCATAATGACTGGGACCGGTGTTTTTTGCGGCCGGGTTTTATTCATGGCCTTGTGCGAAATATGAATAAATACGGGTCAGCTACAAAACCTTACAAAAGGGCAACCAAGTTTGACAAAATAGCTGAAGCTGGGTCATCGGAAAATGAATCTGTCGAGAGAAACGATACCAAAAAACGATTACCAAGACCCGCTACGGTAAATAAATACAAAGATATTACAGTGGAGTTGGTTATAACTTATGAGGTCTGATATAAGGTCTTATGCTCATTTTTCACTAACGTCTTATGGTCTTTTTTCTATACAATTCATGTCTTTTTGAACTTTTTGTAGGCGAAAGCTTTTTGAAATTTCTCAAAGTGTCTGACAATTTTTCCGCAAAAGGCCGTATTCTGTACACACTTTATATAACCCACAACTTTATTTTATATTATACAGCTTTATCTACAAAAATAAATTTCAAAAATCCATTTGCCTTTGAGATATCCTTAATGCCATATTTTTTACCCCGAAGTGCTACCGTGGGAGCTTGTAGATAATTTTAAAACATATTTATCTAGGAAAAATGTGACCACTGTGACTACATTACGACCGCAAAACTATTTCTGAAGCGTCATATCGAGTCTAACCACATGGAGCGCAATATTCTATGTACGAATGGAACTTGTTCGAAAATGTTCGCCTCTGAACGACTCCTCAAAAACCATATAAAAACTGCTCATAAACCGAAACCTTTCAAGTGTGAAAAATGTGATAGAGCATTTATGGCGCGCTCGGCTCTCCAGGAACATGACCTAATTGTGCACTTAAAGGAAACTATTTACTCTTGTCATCTGTGTGAATTTGTAGCGCCAACTTTAGGAGGAATGAAAGGCCGAGTTCGTTAAATTTATATGTGGGATAATTCATTATGGAATAAACGGCCGTTACGGGATCAACGCCCCTCATGGGATTAATTTGCGACAGTTTGTCGAATGGTTTATTTTTGAAAATTGTATTGAAATGGCTTATTTTGCTACAAAGGGGTCTGGTTATAAGGTCAAGTCATCTTTTTATCAAGATAAATCATGTCTTTTTCACTTTTTTGGGAGAAGAAAATGGGTTAAAGGGTTTAAGGTCATGGTCACCACATTTTTTTTGGTGGTTCAAAAATGTTTTACGAAAATAGTGTTTGTTTAAAAACTGTCACAAATTAAGGACGTTTATCCCGTAACACCCGTTTATCCCATATTTCCGAATACAGTCCTTGATTTTATAAGGGGCGCTTCCATAACGGCTGTTTATCCCATAACGGCCGCTTTTTTCCTCAAACAGCCGCCGTTTACCCTATAACTGCTGCTTTCTTCGAGAACCGAAAACGGCCGTTATGGAATTAAGGACTGTATTTGATATATTTTTTCGAAGGGTGTATTTATTCATGACAGAGTGGTGACATTACGACCGACTATTATATAATTATCGAACTAAATATTAGTCCACAAGAAATATGTACACAGTGTCGGGCTGGATAATGAGCCGATCGAGTTGGAACTATTTAAATGTGAGCTTTGTGATGTAAAATATAATCGTAAACAACATCTTAATGATCACGTCAAACGTGTACATCAAAAAGTTCGCGATCAACGGTGTGAATTATGCGATAAAGCTTTTTATTCGAAGATAAAGCTAAAAGGCTTGGTTTGTTCAAATTCCACCTGGGGTGTTCTTGCAAAATTGTAGAATTCAAAAAGTAAGTGAGAAAATGTGGAAAAATCAAGTTCCGGAAATGTCTATGGCGAGTTCTAGAATTTTCTGCAGGTTGATTTTGTTTTTGGACCTTCAAAAAACTCTATTCAAAAACCATTTTCAGGACTTCATTTTTCGACATTTTCTCACTAACTTTTTGAGTTCTAGAATATTGCAAAAAAACTTACAGGGGGGGTTGGTTATAAGGTCAGCCATTTGTGCCGTTATCAGGTCAAGTCAGTTTTTTTTTTTGCACTAAAGTCAAGTCATTTTTTTTAGGCACTAAGGTCAAGTCAATTTTTTTGAGTAGCATGCTTTTTGGGAAAAAATCTTTAAAATCATGTCTTTTTACGTTTTTGTGGACTATTAAAAATATAAATATGGTTTATTTTGATTTGATCACAGATATTTCGACATTTTAATTCGTCATCGTCAGTGTGTTCTAAACTTCGTATAAATATACATAATAAAATATTTTTGTAACCTACCTCACTTTGTTAAAAACAATACTAAGGGGTTAAAAAAACAAATTATTATNATGACTTCAATATGTATGAAATACCGTCACGTATTTTTCAATGCGGCAATTCACGGACTTATAATAAAATTAATGTTTTTATTGTTTTTATACACCCCTTAACCAGTTATCTGAACAAATTTGATCTATTTTATTTCCTTTTGGCTAGAAATGTATAGTAATTTCCAACTAATTTACCAACCGCCCTACTCAATTTTTTTATAAAAATATTTTAACACTCGAGCTCTGTTTAAGATTATTCAATTGGTTTCACTTGAAAAAAATTTCAAAATATCAATCAAAAATTTTATACGTTTTGAAATGAAAGATTGTCTAAAATAGGGATCGTTGTTCTACCGGTTAAAAATATTAACAACGTTAATTTTCTTAAAATTGTTAAAAATCTACTTTCTCAGCTGATAATCGCTTCACTGTATAATAAAATAGAAGAATTCCAATTACACAGGGTGCCCTGTTATGTTATAAATTTTCCCGCCCGTGTTGTTATGTTTCATTTTTTTTTGAGAAAATATTTTCCCCTAAAACTTATTGTTATATGTCTAGCCCTACGCCGTTATGTTTCACTTTTTCCCGCTCGGGCCATTATGTTTCACTATTTTTCGATTTTTTGTGAAGCATAATGGACCATTATTAATGGCACACCCTGTGTAGTGAAATAATTTTCAAAGCAGTAAAGTCAAAATTGATTTAGACTCTTAAAATTGTTGCGAGTGGAATGTCGTTTTTGTACATTGTACGGCATTTAAGGTATACAGGCGGGGTTGGTTATAACTTATAAGGTTAGCCATTTATAGGGCCAATAAAAATTTATTGGTGGCATTTTTTTATAAAAAAATATATTTTTATAAAAAACCATATATATGGTTATAAGGTCAAATCATTTTTTTCCAAGTCAATTAATGTCAAGTCAGTTTAGACCTTGGCCTTATGACCAACCCACCAGTAGTACAAACAAATGAAGGTCAGTGATGATGAATCTTGAAAATAACTCACCAGATGACGCGCACGAGACGTTTGAAAGCTATTCGACTTCAAAAAAGGCACGTGTAGATTTTGGAGAAAATGAATTTCCCGTTTTCGCTCCAAAAACCGATCCTGAAAATGACGAGTACGAAATTATAAAAATCGAGGCCATCGAAGAAATAATTCCCGACACAGAAGGGCCAGGTTAAAACATTATTTTTACGATAAAACGTTACACTTTTTTTCTAGAAAATCATGTCTTTTAAACGTATTCATATAACTTTTTCAAAGGTCAGTTTAGGCTAGTTCAAGGGTGGCCCTGGGATCTAAAGGTCCCAATAAAACTACAATATTGTTAACCTCTCACGAAGAAATACCGGTTTTATTAGAGCAAGATATAACAGAATTAGATGAAACGAGTAAAAAAACTGAATTTTCCACAGAAGAACCATTTGGAGGGAATAATTTACCAAAAGCGCCAAGAAACAAGCACACGTTTTCAAAGGTCCACTTAACGCCGGCCCAGAAAGATGAAATTGCTCTAAAAATGATTGAATTAAAAGAAAAAAACAAATATAAATTTATTCCTATGACTATAAAATGGTGGATGAAAAAGAATCATCCACAAGGACTGGGATAAAATGCCACCAGAGTCTGGTGACCAGGCTAGTTCAGTCAGTGGACGAAAAAAAAACGATATTCAGACTGAACAACACATTGATGTAGGTCTGATACTTACATAAAGTAAGTTACTTTAAAGGAAAACAGTGTAAAAGGCCTCAAAAACTTAAGAATAATAATATTGGCCCCATTAATTTAAGAATTGATTTTTGCCACATTGTAAAGCACAAAAAATTAGTTGCAAAATTTTGAAAAATGAAGTCCTGGAAATGTTTGTAGTGTCTTCTAGAGTTTTTTTTTTGAAAAAATGAAATTTCAAAAAAAAAAATTTTAAAACTTGTTTCAAACAGTACCGACTTCATTTTTCCCATTTTTTTTTTAATTTTTTGAGCTCTACAATTTGGTTAAACAGTTAAAAATTAATAGGCGTTAGGCGCCCGCATTATTATTTGTTGACGTTTTTGAGGCCTTTTACGCCTTATTCCTTTTAAGAAAGTACCCTAGTGTTATGACTACACACTTGACTACACATGTAGATCATTTTGTTTGGAAAATTTACAGAAAAAAATCTACATTTTTGAGGTAGCATACAATAACAGATGCCCCATATTTTATCCCGGTGACAGAAGCTCAAAACCATGATCTAAATAATGACTGGGACCGGTGTTTTTTGCAGCCGGGTTTTATTCATGGTCTGGTACGCAATATGAATAAATACGGGTCAGCTACAAAACCTTACAAAAGGGCTACCAAGTTTGACAAAATAGCTGAAGCTGGGTCATCGGAAAATGATCTGACTGAATCTGTCGAGAGAAACCGTACCAAAAATCGATTACCAAGACCCGCTACGGTAAATAAATAGATGTTACAGTGGAGTTGGTTATAAGGTCTTTTCCTCATTTTTCACTAACGTTTCACGTACTTTTTCTGTAGAATTCATGTCTTTTTGAACTTTTTGTAGCCGAAGACTTTTTGAAATTTCTCAAAAAGTGTCTGACAATTTTTCCGCACATGGCCGAATTCTGTACAAACTTTTTTCCGAGCAAGCTTCTCGAAATTGACGACCATTTGCCAAAAAAAATCGTCGAGTTTTTTTTTTTTGCAAAATCGTCTACGTTTTTATAACCCACAATTTTATTTTATCTTATACAGCATTATCTCCAAAAATAAATTTCAATAATCCATTTGCCTCTGAGATATCCTTAATGGCATATTTTTTACCCCGAAGTGCTACCGTGGGAGCTTGTAGATAATTTTAAAATATGTTTTTCTAGGAAAAATGTGACCACTGTGACTACATTACGACCGCAAAACTATTTCTAAAGCGTCATATCGAGTCTAACCACATGGAGCGCAATATTCCATGTACGAATGGAACTTGTTCAAAAATGTTCGCATCTGAACGACTCCTCAAAAACCATATAAAAACTGCTCATAAACCGAAACCTTTCAAGTGTGAAAAATGTGATAGGGCATTTATGGCGCGCTCGGCTCTCCAGGAACATGACCTAATTGTGCACTTAAAGGAAACTATTTACTCTTGTCATCTGTGTGAATTTGTAGCACCAACTTTAGGAGGAATGAAAGGCCGAGTTCGTTAAATATATATGTGGGATAATTCATTATGCAATAAACGGCCGTTACGGGATCAACGCCCCTCATGGGATTAATTTGTGACAGTTTGTCGAATGGTTTATTTTTGGAAATTGTATTAAAATGGCTTATTTTACTACAAAGGGATCTGGTTATAAGGTCAAGTCATCTTTTTGCACTAAGGTCAAGTCATTTTTTTTTCAAGATAAATCATGTCTTTTTCACTTTTTTTTTGGGAGAAGGAAAATCGGTTAATTGGGTTAAAGGGTCTAAGGTCATGGTTATAAGGTCACGTCATTTTTCTTGGTGGTTCAACAATTTTTTATGAAAATAGTGTTTTTCGTCGCAAATTAATCCCATGAGGGACGTTGATCCCGTAACACCCGTTTATCCCATATTTCCGAAAATTTGATATATTTTTTCGAAGGGTGTATTTATTCATGACCTTACGACCGACCATTTTATAATTATCGAACTAAATATTAGTCCACAAGAAATATGTACACAGTGTCGGGCTGGATAATGAGCCGATCGAGTTGGAACTATTTAAATGTGAGCTTTGTGATGTAAAATATAATCGTAAACAACATCTTAATGATCACGTCAAACGTGTACATCAAAAAGTTCGCGATCAACAGTGTGAATTATGCGATAAAGCTTTTTATTCGAAGATAAAGTTAAAAGGCTTGGTTTGTTCAAATTCCACGTGGGGTGTTCTTGCAAAATTGTAGAATTCAAAAAGTATGTGAGAAAATGTGGAAAAATCAAGTTCCGTAAATGTCTATGGCGAGTTCTAGAATTCTGCAGGTTGATTTTGTTTTTGGACCTTCAAAAAACTCTAGATTCCAGAACCATTTTCAGGACTTTATTTTTCGACATTTTCTCACTAACTTTTTGAGTTCTAGAATATTGCAAAAAAACTTACAGGGGGTTGGTTATAAGGTCAGCCATTTCTGCCGTCAGTTTTTTTTTTGCACTAAGGTCAAGTCATTTTTTTCAGGCACTAAGGTCAAGTCAATTTTTGAGTAGCATGCTTTTTGGGAAAAAAACTTTAAAATCATGTCTTTTTACGTTTTTGTGGACTATGAAAAATATGCTATGTTATAAGGTCTAACGATCTTTTTGTTTTCACTTAGGTCTCTTGCAACGCCATTAATAAAGTAGCCAGGCTGAATATACCTGAACTAACCATTAAAAGAACATCAATCAGTACACACGGGTGCAAAGATTTACAAATGTTCATATTGTGGAGATGCGTTCGCTTATAATAAGTCGTATAGAACGCACATAAACCGTCTTTGCAAAGTGAAGAAAACGCTCAATGAGAAAAACGGAGAATAAATTATTTGAATCTCGAAAAATACTACTCAATTATCAGTTCATGCTCGCAATAAAATAGAACAATGTCCATTACATGTACAGACTGTCCCTACTCCCAATACAGACGGTGCTCCCAATACGGATGCTATTTTCGAGAACCAAAACGTCCGCATTGGGAGTAGGGACTGTATATCAAGAGTTTGAATTGCATGGCAATTGATACAGTCTAACTCGTTATCTTTCAGGCGGCCTATCTACTCCTATCCCAGGTGGGGGTCCTAAGTTAGGACTCCTAACCATGGCTCTGTTATTTTGCAGGGGTTTTGATGTAAAAGTTACCGGATAAAGACGCAGGGGTGTTATTCAGCAACACTTTTTATTTTCGAAAAATTTCCATAGGGTAAATTGCCAATTATTGACCAAATAGGCATTTTTTGGAAGAAAAAGCGTACTTTTTGGGAATAAGGACTGTATTAAATTTTCATTTCAATGCAACAAACTTTTATTCAGAATTCTCTACTATTTTCACCGTCAAATTAACATGAAAATTTTTATTTGCCTTTTTGCAAAAAATAAGTGTCATGTTACAACGATGAAAATGATCTTGGCTCCAATTTCTTCAGCGCAAAAAAAAAAATTTTGCAGCGAAAAGTTTCTTTTCCCTAAAAGAAATAAAAATATTTCATGTAAACTTGGCAGTGAAAACCAGAGAGATGTTGATAATTATGAATTGAACTTCAAAAAATAAAATGATTTATTGAATTCTCGGCACCGATTGAACTCGGCGAAGGATGGCTTTGGTAAATGAAGACGAAATAATTAAATTAGAAGAAACAGATGATGTCGAGGTAAAAATGTTAAGTTAGAGCCAGTGTTGGAAGCTTTGGGAATTGGGCCAATCAAATTCCTGCGTTGGCCAAAGATGGCCAATCAAACGTTTTTCCCAACGTTTCGAACACTGGTTTATAGACTGTATAAAATAGAAATTCGAAAAATGTAACTTTCAAACGAAGTGTGGTCGAAAAATGGGACATTATTTACTAGTACGAGTTAAGCCTTTAGTAATGGCCCATTACTGTATAAATTGTATACAGGGGGGTCGGTATATGACTTGATATGCGTTATATAATATACAGTCCTTACTCTCATAAGGGGCGCTTCCATAGTGGCCGCTTGTGAACTACAGGGATGGCGCTGTTTCCTGCGGCTCAGTTGGCTAAACTGCCAGCGGAACCCATTTCCTTTTAGTCATACAAGTCCTCATGCAGGATCTTTTATTTTGGTTTCCCCTGGGAGTTAACCCACTAGAAATTGGCGCCCATCCCTGTAATTTAAATTTTAGTAAAAATAATACTAGTACAATGGATTGTAGTATGGATTGTCCAGCCGTAGCAAAAACAACTGATGCATTTATTGACCCAGTTTACAAACAGGCCAATTATATTAGAAAATTTTAAGAACCGTATTTTAGGTGCCAAATCAAGGCATAATCGATTTGGAAAATGAGCTGAAAATTCTCTGTGAATCCGAAACAAATAACCAAAGTCTTGAGGATGACTCATCGGACAATTTTATTTCTGAAAAGTGTTCGAATTCACCAATACAACCGGTAGACCCGCAAAAAAGTCACACTAATTCGATGCCTAGTATTGTTGGGGTTAAGGTCTTGGATAAGGGGTCCTTAAATAGCGGGAATCATGCCCGAAAAAGACGCCGAATACATTTCAATATAAAATTTAACAACGGTCAATGTTATGAAAGGGTCCCACAGATGAAAACAGTGCATGGAAAACATTTTGCTTGGATTAAACTGATTCGGAAGGCCAAAAACGGCCAATGTTTTGAATTGGGCCCACAGATTAACGTGCTTCGGAAGGGAGAAAAAATAGTTTTTAAATGTCCAATTCGGTTAAATTGTAAAGATTGTAAATGTAAAGCAAAAGCCGCTGTCGTTTGCCATAAGTTTGGGCTCAAAAACGTAGAAAACGTTTTTAGGGAGACGACATCATACAATGTTTCCGACAGATGTATTACCAAATAACTAAGGGGGAGTCATTTTCAATAATTAACCTCTTCAATCCATGTGGCCATTTTAGTTTAAAATTTCCGTGAACTAAAATAATACTGTCTATGTAGATACAATATTAGCCACCGTGATACGCAAATTCGAACACAAGAGACGCCAAGAAACATCCATTTCAGTAGCCAATCAGTGGCGTGTAAATATTTGTTATAACATGATTTCCGCGCCCTTGATTGGATAATCAGCTTGGCTGCTTCGTGGCGTCTCTCGTGTATGTATAAGGAACTATATTTACCTATAACTTAGAGTTCATAACTTACATTTTACGATTTATATATGAATATTATGAAAATAATTCTGATTGGCCCGATAAATGGGGGTTGGTTTTGGACTTTAAAATCTTTGTTCCCGGAAATACCTTTTGAGCCCTAACGCGAGCCTGAACTTTTACAGGACTTTGATAATGAAGCTGACGCGAAAATAATTGCAGAAATTTCAAAACCGGAAAACTGGAAAGTTGAAACACATCATACGATGCACACTTGTACAGCAAAGGCAACTGGTCTAGAATTTCACAACGAAACTGAATTGAATACGATGTTTGAAGACAAAAATGACGAAAATAAAAATGACGAAAACAATTTATCTCTGCGCGTTTCAGACTCCCGTGTGCCTGCCGTCAGTGAATCCGAAAATATTACCGATGATGAAATAGTCACAGAGATTCTGGAGGAAAGTAAGGCCAGTACAGCTGTAGTAAGTGTAGAGCACGCTGAAAAATCTTGGTCCGAAAACGTTTCTGAATCAGACTCCGAAGTTAATTTTCGAAATAAACCGGTATCAAATGCAACATGGGATCTCAAGGAAGAGTTTAACGGTCAAGAAACTATTATTGAAGAAATGCCCAGTATTGTTGGAGTGGAGGTTTTAAATAAAGGGTCCTTAACTAAAAATGGAACCACCCGCACAAGACGCCAAATATGTTTCGATGTCAAATATAGTAACAGCCAATTTTATGAAATGGTCCCAGCGATGGGAATAAAGACCGGAAAACATAATGGATGGATTAAACTGATTCAGAAGGGCAAAATATTAGTGTTTAAAGCTCCAATTCGCTTGATTTGTAGAAAGTCTATGAGTACAAAATGTAAA
>SCLG01001000.1:0-21425 GCA_004367875.1 Oikopleura albicans
ATCTGAATTCAATAAAGAGAAGCTTCACGAGAGAAATATTATACGAATTTTGCCTATTTATTTAAAATTAAAAAAAAGTCTCCACTGAGTTTCAATATTAAAAGAAAAAATATTTCAAAGAAAAAAGTCGTCTGTATGAAGTGCCGTATTTGCACTTGAACTAAAAATTGTATATTCAACTAAAAATAAGCTAACAATAGAAGTATATTCAACTAAAAATAAAAAATAAGAAACACATGTAATTTCTAAACTCCTTTCTCTCCCATCGCCGGATTCCGCTTACTCATTCATCCTTGTATTACCACTATAATATTCTATTACCGTCACAAATGATCCACCTTAAAAATTCTCGGTTTCCTACCAAATGAATTAGCTAAAATTTTGTCATGCCTATTTGCGATTTGTACAAAAAAAAGGGGGGGAGTTGTTTTCAACAAGTTACCCTGTTTTGTCTTTCTACTCGATGTACTCGTCTTACTCCACTTCAGACATTTTCACACGCTACACGTTTAAAGAAAAGGGTCGTTATAGTATGGGTTAACCTTTCTTATCCAAATTTGCCCTTTAAGAACCCTATTTAACTTCAAGATAATTTTCTGTTATATCATAAAATCTAACCCTTCATCTATCCAAATTTACTAAGTCAAAAACTAACCACCAGCTTTTAAACAATTGTCACGGTCACAAGTATACTCGTAAGGATATAGCCCTATCCCAGCAGCATAAGGACAAGCTAAAACCCCGCTGGGCATTGAATGCGAAACCAAAAACTCAGCCAAATCCCATGGTTTTCCATTGCATCCAAAGGCAGTATCTCGAATTCGTCCAGTTGTCACCTCCGCGTCCTCCAATGAGTGACTTAACCGATTCTGATTATCGCACAAGTCCGAAGTGTAATCCATGGGCTCATCACTCAATTTTCCATCCATAACGTAACCGTTACGGCGGAAAGCTTTCAACAACTAAAATGAAATACAATACAATAAAGTTGGTAATATTAATAGGGAGTCTGGCTATAAGGTCAGGCTCGGAAAATGACTTAACCATAATATTTTTTAAATTATTTAGCGTAGGGAAAATCAGACAAAATACTATCTCTATAAACCATTTTTTTTCTTTTTTACCCGCTTATTATCAATATCTTTTTAAACATATATGTCGAGTTATAAATTTAAAACCCGGGAAACTGTAATAACATAACTTATACTTATATAAATTGGGAAATTCTATTAACTGTGCTTGCCCCTGTCGTTCTAAATCGTATGCATAAAGTTCGTAAGGTTAAGACAGGATAAAGTAGAAAAAGGCATGATTTTCCCTTAAACAAGAAAAAGTATAGTAAGATATAATTTCTATATAAAATATTACCCGTATTTGATCAGCGTCGTGTCAAACGGATATGCTGAATTCCAAATTTAAAACCCAAAAAAGCGAAAAGAACATAAGTTGTATATAAAGGAAAAATTATTGTACGTAATTTCCCCTATCTTCTCTAATGTATAAGATGATTTGACCTTATAGCGGACTT
Source organism: Oikopleura albicans (assembly GCA_004367875.1). Lineage (NCBI taxonomy): Eukaryota > Metazoa > Chordata > Appendicularia > Copelata > Oikopleuridae > Oikopleura > Oikopleura albicans. Next base: position 1,529 of record SCLG01001000.1, read on the forward strand.
GACCTTATAGCGGACTTGACCTTATAGTGGTCACCTATTATGCCCCTATAACCAGACTTCCCTGTATGTATTTTGTGCTTTACAGATGCTATTTTACATCTATATGTTATAAGTCACTAGTAGGTTAAAATGGAAATAACTACTTTATGATTCTGGCCATTTATCTGTGCCTGGATCAAATCTGAAGCAAATTCTACTATCCACAATTCGTAAAATTAGTAACATAATAACTACAAACTCTTTTTTTACCTTCGTTGGTAAAGTCATTTTCCGATATTGTTCGATTTGAGCGGGTAACAAATCCTTGTGGTGAGCCAATAACTCAACAGTCAACTGACCAACTGTCTCAGGACCTTCTCGCTGCTCTTGTACTATCAAACCAGGAAAATGTTTTCGACAAGTCAACAACCACTATAGTAGGGGTACTTTTACAAGGTATAGCTTCATAATTACTTGCCTTTAAAACATTTGCAAAATATGTTAATACATAAAATCTACGTGAAACAAAAATTTCAAAAATGTTTCAACAATTTTCGTTAAAGTCGGGCGGAAATTATAAATAGATAGCTTTAAAAAGCGATAATACAACAACATAAAATATAAAAAATCTCATGAAAATCACAAATGAAAAATCATATAGATTTTAAAAATGAAATGCAAGTAATTATGCACCATGGTTACCCGTGACTTCCCCAAAAAAAAGCTTCCTCTTCCTCGCAATATTTATTGGTCACATATCTAAATCCAAATAACAAATATATAAGAATCGGAAATAAAGGGCATAAAAAACTTTTAATAGGATTCTTAAGTAGTTTCAATGCAAAAGTATTGAGTTATTAATTTAGAGCTCCCCAACCCTTATGACCTTATAATCGCACCCCACTGTAATTCTTTCTGAGCGAACTCTAAGGCCAACCCTTCAACCCCATCCGCTGTTGGATACAAATCAGTCACCTTTTTGTGGTACAGAGATAACAAATTGACCAAACGTCTGATCAGCACGGAATCAGTGAACAAAGTCGGCTTAAATATATATTTTTTTCCAAGGAAAAATGTACATAAATTTCTGTGCCCAATTATCTACATTTCGAATTTGTCAGTACAAAAATGATGAAAAATGAATATCTAAGGACACATTATTCAGTACAAAATGATGAAAAATGAATATCTAAGGACACGTTTTGGAAAAATTCGAAAAATTGTGCACAGGTATGGTCATGGAAAGGCACAATAAAAGGCGCACATCTAGAGGTCTATACAAGCTTTCTAAACAAACGTCCATCTAGAGGGACTCGCGCATCTAAATGGTGTATTTTTAAAGGCACCTAACTATAATTTGAATGATACAAAAATGATAGTAAAAATGATAGTAAAATGTTTCACTGTAGTTCCTAATCGAATCGATGAATACAGTAATACATGCAGTACCATCACTATACTTTAATTATCCTTAGTAGCGCATCCCCACGAGATATTTTTTCTTGAACATAAAACAAATATAATAATCAAGTTTTTTGATAAAAACTATGAATAAATAACACTCATGATTTACAAATACAATAAATCAGTAAAATACATACGTGATTTTCACCGATTGTCCTAGCATCTGCAAATGACATTCTGGCAGGCGCCGCATCTCCGAGTAGCTTGACAAACGATTTTCTCAACATGCCAACCAAATGACGGTATTCCAACTCAGACGGTATTACACCCATAAATAATTCGTTTATTTGCAAATAGCGTTTCACCACTGTATCGTTTTTAAGAAAATTGTCTTCTACCATATTTATAGGTTACGCTGTTTTAGATGTACGTATTTAATTATAGGTTCATTTAAACGTTAATTTTGAATTAAATTTCAAGAAACTAGAATAACTTTCACCTAGCATTCGACCTCATCTCTGAAAAACGACCTGAATTTATTTCAGCGATACTCTGAGCATCTTGCAAATTCGTCTCCAAATGTAATTTCAAAGCTGGTATGACAACCTTTAAAAAATTTTTTAAAACAAAAAACTTCAGACTATTATTTAAGTATATAAGGTCAAGCTGATAGAGCCCCTTGCTTCTGAGTTACATTTACAAACCTATTCAGTTATAAAGAGCTAGGAATAAATAGTCAATACAAGATTGACATATAACTGTTTCCATCCTAAAAATCATATTGTCAGGTCTCTCTTAATGTGCACCGGTCAGCTTGGCACATTCCTATAGATGTGCATTATTTTGAAGAAAACATCAGCTTTTAGCTTATAATTTCATAATTTTTATGTCCAAAAGTACTCTAGGTTATAAAAAATAAGAAAACTTTTTCTCAAAAATTAATCTATATTTTCTAATTAAAAGGTTAGTATTTTCCACCTACAAACTTTTCCAATATAAAACATAGTAAGTACATGATGGCACTTATCAAAAATTGCCAAAAATAAAAACGTTGATCGCAGTGATTAAAATATTTTAAAAAATAGATTTAGTCGGGAATTTAGGGTCAAACTTCGCATAATTTGCAAACTAGAACTTACCCAAACAAAATATTTTTCTAAATTTTAATTTGGAATCCATTGAAACAACTTGAATCGATTTTAAGGAAATATTTATGATAAACAATTTTTCATAGAATTGCTTCCTACATAATGCGTGTATAAAAGGTTATGGGGTCACCTCACCAACCCTTATATACAACGCCCAAATAGTTTTTGTTTACGATGGGAAATGTCCCTTATGTTGTATATATCTCTCCTAGGGGCCTGACTATTGTCGGGTAAATTTCAGTAGTAAAAATCCATCAAAGGATTTTGGTTATAAATACTCAAAAACACATGAACTTCACAGAAATAGACCAGTATATGAAAATGGTATCTTTTATAAACAGCCAGGGCGAAAGCGTCCAATGTAAAAATATAGGATTGTATGGGCCGTTTAAAATGGTCACTTGGTTAGGTAAGTTTAAGAAACCTTCATTTGTCACTGTAAAGGACGTCACCCTCGTTAGTGGTCATACCTTTGATGTTTTCGGATCCATAAAATTGTGCCACATTTGTACAGTCCTGTCCGTAATCAAATCCCACCATTTTTTGTAGTCCTGAAAAGGCAGACTACAATCAGAAATGACAAGGCTTATCCCAGTATATTCACGGGATAAACGAGATAAATCCATATCGAGTAACCTATAAATGATTGATTTACTGAACTATTTATACTATTTCGAGTCTCTTTTTGTGTTTTTGAAGCATCGGTTAACTCTATAAGAGTTAAGCTAAATTCCAAACGGCAAATTTAAATTGTAATTTTTAGAATTCTAAACGGCACCTTTCAACTACCACTCGGAAATGTAATAATCAATATCCAAAAACTTGTTTTAGTATATTCTGCATCTAAACGCTTTCAAGAATCAGTCTCTATCTTTTGTAATAGTATATTTTCCGTCTATTCAATCGGCAAACACAACTTAATAAACAACTTAATGTGATACGGACTGCAAAATACTTTTCATGAAATTTCTCCTATCATCCTAGCACAACATGTTATATCTTGATGTTCATCCCCTGATTGGTACCCTATAATCAACGCGTTAAAGTGGTAAATAACTAAGCGCAAACCCGTAATTATCAATGTCAATTCAGACTGTGACGTATATTCTCAAATTTGTACACTACTATACTTAACCATATATCGGACAACTTGCGATACAAAGGAAAGGGGTTATTTATAAAGTAAACAACACATAAATTATGTTTTACGGCAAAGACCCCAGGTTAACCAAAAATCATTCTAACAAAAATATTATCGTCCGAAGGAGGGCATTAGATAAATAATAAGAGACTGTATCTCATTAGCCCTAAACCGCTTATAAAAATTAAAAATATTTTAAATCGTATATAATATTAATTACCTGGCTGATAGTTGCCCAAGACTAACAATTTTATTCAATTAACTAGAATGATTGTTTTCGAAACTTTGAAAGTGCACATTAAGAACATCATATTCTAGAAAGTTTTTATGCCTGTATGAAAAACAAGTTCCCATTACAAATATCGCTGAAAAACAAAAGATTACAATCTCTTTCTAAAATAGAAAGAAAGGGCTGGAAAAATCACCACTTCCATTTTATCTACATTTTTAAAATAAAAATTAAATTAAAATCTCTGTGGATACTTTTTCGAAATGCTCCCAAAAGTGTTTTGATCGTAAGGTCATGTAAACATTTCACAAAGTTAACGTTTCACCAGTTATGCTATTACTTTTTTGTAGGAAACTGAATTGAATAACAATAATCAATATAAACAGCCATCGAAATTAATAACTGTCATCAAAATGGAATCTTAAAAGTACAGTTCAAAGTACAGTTCCTCTTATTCTGTTGTAATATGGAGAGAAAAATATAAGCTATTTTTATCTAGGAACTTCGGTCAATTTCTTAATCTCTTTGTATAATCAAATTTCGAAATGCAAATTTAAAGCGAATAAAGAACAAAAGTTAGATTTCAAACAATTTTAATATTTAATTCGTAGCAGTATTCAAATCAATAAATAGACGCAGCAAAATTAAGTTTAAAAAGGGCAGCCGGTAAATTGAACGTTCTAGTACATAGTTATGTTTTGTAAACAGCTACACTGGAATTTATGTTCCGTGGTGTGGGCGTTTCATAGGTGGAATTCGGGATCGGAAAATGCGAGATGCAGTTGGGGGCAGCTTTTGCAACTAAAATTGTTGTTTAAATTAAGCTCTTGATCAACTGGAAATTATATAAAGCCTTCTTATGTTGAATTTTATTGTTTGCAAAAAGCCTTTTTACAATGTGACAAATATATAATGGAGTAACATCAGTTGAAAAAAACGCAAAAATTTTGTGAATTTACTATTAATTACATTGCTTGATATTTTTCAATCAAAGGCATAAAAACTATCAGAATGTTAAATTTGCTAATAACCAATTGGTAGTTTCACCTGAGGAAGCACTCGTGCATCGTCACGGGCAGACCAAGGGTGGCCGATTTGAGCATCATTGGCAGTCAAGCCCATCTCTACGTACGGTAAAGTTGAACCAGTCGACCCTATAAATTTTTATCTTAATAACTCTATATTTGGCTAAGTCTCGGGTATTGCAATGACGCAAACGATAAAAATTGCAACGCAATAGCTCACAATGTAGATAGTCAGCTCTTATTCGTATTTTTTCTATATCGTCCTGATTTTAAAACGCGAAAAATTTTTTTTCAGCCAATGTGACTATTTTGCCATAAGCGCGGCACTTAAAAGGTTAAGGACTGTGATACAAAAATATTTCAAAAGTTACCATCTGTCGGCATATCTGGCGTTCGGTGGCTGGCCGAATGCGCTCCAAAATGACCAATAGAAGGCCACATAAGCCTCAGACGCGCTGTCAAACAACGTTACCAAAAAGTGGTAACATTAATTATTCACGTTTGGAAATCATTATGATAAAAGAAAACAAGTTCTACATTTTCTATTATATCCTTTTTCAAAAATTAATGCAACAGACAATAAATATGATATTAAGATATAATCTTGCAACATTACTGTCGAAATATTAGATTTGTAAGATGATATATATTTATAGGGTTATCCTATAAAACGAGATATCCTTTCGGTATCTAATACACTTCTTTAGAAGTTATCTCCACTATATTATTATTTCGATTTGTCCCTGATCTTTTAAATATTTCACGCAGTCCGATTTACGTCAAATTCGTTTTATCGAATAGGGTAGTTGGTTATAATCAAAATTACAACACTTACCAATATGGCGTTCGTAGCGTATATTTCCCATCTGTAACTTTCGTTCGGCGGCATTTATCGCAGCTGGATCATTTGCTGAATTTACAAATTATATGTAAACTAGTATTTTTAGGCTACTTTTAGCCACAAACGTTTGAATTATATATGATATATGGTATGATTAATCATTCACCATATTCGATAATCAGAATAAACACAAATTTTGATGTCAGTTACTCAAAGTTACTGAATACAAAATGCTTAACCCCTGAACACAGCTCTACAGCAATCCCTTAAACACATTCCTGGACATGTAGCCGGTTAATCATTCAAAGTTTAACCCACGCATTTACTCAATTTAGCAAATCGATGTTCCTGCATCGAATTAATATGCTTTCGAAACGTCTTTGTTTTTATGCCAGTTTTGGTAAATGCCCAAAAGATGTGTCTGAGGGTTAATTTATTCGCAATTATTAAAAATCCTGACTTACACTTTGAAATCAACTGGCGAAGTTTGTACAATGTCAACTTTTGAAAGGGTTCCGTCAATTTTTCTATCATTTAAATATTATAAAAAGCGGAGTGTTTGCAATCTTTATGAATTTTTTGCAGTTTGGAAACCCTTTACCTGTACGCCCGATAAAGACAAAGCTGGAATTATTTTATACTCCTGACCATAAGCAGCAACACCAATTTCATCAAACAGCTCTTGAGTAGCTTTCACCAATTTATTATGGTAATTCATCAGCTTGCGACTGAAACAAAAATCATATATAAATTGGTAAATATCATTATGTAAACCCTAATCATACTACGTTCAGTGCGCCAAATTTGCGCAATTTAATAATTCAACCACATAAACCTCATACCCATTAAATCGGCTTCTGCCAAATAAAAATGTTTAATATATATGGCTAATACCCTAAGTCACAGAATTTACCTATTGCAAGGTGATTTCGATAACGGCAAATCAGACACTAGAGGAGCATCCTCAAGTTGTCCAGTGGGCATCAACTGATCCAACATCTCAGACTTTACAGGAACATGGCAACCCACAAACAGCATAGAATACGCATGCACAAACTCTTCAGTAGAAGTGTTACCATACGGAGTGGGTAGTGCGCTAAAAAGTGAAATAACATTGAAGGTTAATTCCCAATTTCAATGGGAATCTACACAATATTAAGTTCGCCATCTGAGAAAAACAATTATAGGACTTTAACTCAAAATTAGACATACAGTCATTTTTGTTTTCTTTCGTTTGTTTACATTAGAATATATTAAAAATCGACTACAATTGATCATTAGAAGGGGTGACACCTAACGAGTTGACAAAATCAAACGAATTGACAGTTTTTGAGCGTCTTTTTTTTCTCGACAGAAATAGGGAAGAAAGGAGCGAAAGCGACCTAAAAAGTTAATAAAGGGAAACGAGTTGACAGTTCTTGACGATAAATTGAGAACTAAAATGTCGACTTGCTCAGTGTTCAACGTTAATTTGTTTTCTACCGACAGGTTATGGCTAATAACCGTTCAAGAACTAAAACAATTTATCAATGCTGTAAAATATTTTTTCCTCTATTAACATAATTAAGGTGTATATATTATATGAGTATCGATCACATACAAGTTCAAATTAAAAAATATGTTATTCACTATTCTTTGTGCCACAATCGAGACAGCTGCATCATTATGTGCACTTAGCGCATCATCGAGGGTACTCTCCAAATCCAATGGTGGGGGCATAGGCTTCTCCTCGAAAGTCGAATTCATCGGCAGATCATGGGCTTGATCATGTGATATCGCCTCTCTGCGCAATAAAAATCCTCTCACAGATCCTAATAATGCGCGCACCTGACGACTAACTTGCCCAATTGCACCTCGCATAGTAGCATATTGCTCAGTGTCCGCTTCAGTCACACGCTATAATCATAAATTTAGTATCAATTACAGTCCTTGATTCCATAACGGCCGTTTTCGGTTCTCGAAAAAAGCGGCCGTTATGGGGTAAACGGCCGTTATAGAAGTAGGCCCCTCATGGGGTTAATTTGGAAGACATTGAAATAAAATGGCCTATCTAACTTTAAAATGTGTTTTTCACGACTTTTTCGTAATGACTTATGTGCCAGTCTTGTATTACATGGTTAATTTCTGACACTTGCACTAAAATGCCTTATTTTTCAATACGTTAATTAATAACGGCCGTCATGGGATAATCACTCTTTGGAAGAAAAAAGCGGCCGTTATGGGATAAACGGCCTTAATGGAAGCGCCCGTTATGGAATCAAGGACTGTAATTTAATTTTCAACAGGGCTTTTCTGCCAAATTGCAAATATAATAATTAAAATCTATTAAAACAAAAAGTAGTCTTTTTGACTTTCCCAATTTATTTACTTTACGTTGCAAATTATACAAGCTAAATTTTATATAACTTATAAGAAAGTATACTAGGACTAATAATTCATCCTACGAACTTTAATAAAAAAAACGATAAAATACTTGAATTTGTCTCATTTAAGATTTGACTTTAGCCCAAGAGTACAGCGAAATGGTTATTGTTATCTCATATTTTTAAAAAATAGCACGATTATTTCAACCTACCAATTTCAGGAATAAAGCAGCCATTTGCGCCATCTGCTCCCGAAATGTAGTCAATCCCCGGTCCAGCGATTCTACAACTGTGTCGATAAATTCCACATCGGTTATAGCCGGACCTTCCACCTCGCCCTCGAAATCCTCACCGATTTCTTCCGCTGAAACTTTATGTGGCGGAAATGTGTATTTATATAAATACTGGCGGGCTAAAATTACAAAACTTATTTAAACAGAATTTTTGCACCGGTCTACATTCTATTGAATACACCAAGTTTACAATAGATCTAATAATTAGTTATACAGTTATATCTTATCTTTCACTTTTATATTTTTTCAACATTTCTGTCCGTCTTAGAAACTTTCATATATAAAAGAAATCAAAAAAGTCAAAAAAGCTAAAAAATCAAAGTGTAAAATAATACTTTTAACACATATGTAGGATAGTATATATATTTAATATGTTTATACTTATTATTTGAACATATCGGTAATGTATTTACCTAGGAAAGTCGTTTTCTCCGTGACTTGCTCAGTCATATTTCGGGCCAAACGTAGCTTCTCTGGCACGCACAAACGTTTCACCAAATCATTGTAGGCTTTAACCAATAGTACAGCCTCTTTTGATGTAGCATTATACGTTCGACGTATTTTGGTCATGCGGTACACTTTATAAGTTTCAATTTCGAGCTTATTATTCTCCGAATTTTATATGATTACACTATACAACAATTTACGAAGAGACTAATTGCATGTTGTAAACTTAAGTTAAAATATGGCCAAATTTGGCCTCTAACTAGTAGAGGTCAATTGCGATATTTTATAGGCAGCGCTAGTCAACGAGTTTATCAATTTGAAATAAAAATGATTGCAATATCAATATTTGAAACTTTGCAAAATAATTTCCATATTGACTGACTTCTCCAGGGTGCTCCTCAGATAACGAAGTATTCACTGAGGGGATGGACAGTGAGTTCTGGTGCACTTCTACTGGCTCCTCGGCCACGGTAGCAATTGGCGCAATCGGTACTGACCGATTTTGTTCGGTAGTCGCGGATTCAGCGGTCAAATCCACAGTTGGGGTAACAGAACGGGACGTGGCGTACTCAGTTATGCGACGTTGACCATTCAACAAAGTAACAGTTGTAGAAGACAACTCTGACGAAGTAGGCAACCTATTAACAATTCAATTAAAATTTAATTCCATTAGCAGCATACTAAGTATAATATAGCAGAATCGTATGCAACTTTTTAATATGACCATACTACAAAACTAGTAGATATTTCACTCACAATAACTGATTAGAAGCCTCTTGAAATGCACGGTTTGAAGGACTCATCGTAGGCTCCACATCCATTAAGATATCTAAACTCCCATCCAAATCCAAGCGATTGATTACATGATTGAGAACGCGGTCGGGAGTTGCTTGTATGCGGGAGTTATTACTAAAAGATAAAAACTATTAAGACAGACTACCGTTGCAAGATAATTAATATAACATTTCGCGAGTGTACCGACAGGTAAACTGGCCATTACGTTACTAGTGTAATATTACAGAATGTTTTGCTCTAATCAAAAACATAAAAGAATAAAACATGTGTTCGTAACACGAACATAAAGTTATATGTTTGCTCTAATCTTCACTTAATTCTAAAATAGTTTTCAGTCTGTTCAAACTATTCTGTTCTATTATAGGACAAGCCTAACGCTACCTACTATCCTTAATCTAGGTGCGATATATTATTTTTTTATCATTCTTTAGGAATGTATCTGTAATATAATAAATTCTAATTTATAATAAATAAATTTGCGATTCGCACTAAAAATCTAAATCGCTTCATCTATACATAATTTATACCCCGTACTATTTACAATTTTATTTTTTTCGATGGACGGATAGTCCCCATTGCTTGCCGACCGGTTTTACTTTTCGAGATACCGACCAAATTTACTTGATTTTGTCCGGTATAGAATAAATAGTCGGTAACATAACGGCGTAGGGCCTAACATTTAAAGATATGTATTTGGGAAAATATTTACTCGATAAAGTCGAACACCAAATGTAGACGGTAAAAATGAAATAAAGCGGCACGAAACATAGCGGCGCACTTTATGTACTACGAAAAACGGTGACATGACTGACATATTATATGATCCATAGGGAACAAGCAGTCATACAGTCAATGATAGTAAAAAATATTCTAAATTTGGGAATGGGTTGAAATATTTATTTCTTACCTTGAGGAAGTTCGTGAGGAAACCTTTTTGTTCGACTTTGTAGATTATCAAGGTTAAATGGTACCAATATATATTTACCGTATATAATAAGTTAAGGTTTTTGAATAGAAACTTTCGGTATAAACTAAAAATAATGTAGAAACATTATTATGAAATGATAACATCTTTCTCTAAGCTTTACTTTCCTACTCAAACTCAATGTTTTTACTCACATTACTGTTTATATCATTATTTAATTTCAATAGGATTTTTATATTTGATTGGTCCTAATTTGATTAAACTTCATAACAAATAATAGTAAATGATAACCGATCCTTGAATGGATTCATAGTAATAAAACGGTTTCAGCTGCGTATACAAGGCTTGAGTATCTCAGATAATCTTAAAATTACAAATTCAAATATGCTCCTCTAAAATCACTAAACGACACAAAATTTACATAACAAAGTTATAAATATAGCGCGCAATTGTTCTCTCGATAACATGCGCTACAGCTTCACTAAAATAAAACAAGCCGTTATAAATCAAGAAGGGATTTAGTCGGCATGGTGTTATAATAATATCTAGAAGCCGGCGCAGTTCTTTATAAAAAAACCCACAATAAATGTTAACTTTCGCATATGTAGTTGAAAATTAATTATGAGATTTATCGAATGGCATTTCTTTTTTTGCAAAGGGATCACATGATACATAGCGGAGGATAGCCAATGAAAAATAGGGAGCAGAAAATACTCCAACTAATTTTCAGACGGGTAGACAAATACTATAATACTGGTTCGACCCGTTTTTTCGCTCATTTCTACACATGGCATTTTTCGCGACTTTTTTATCTCACTAGTGCAGTAGCTCTTGCCCTCCCCCACAAGCTAAAATCCACACTAATTAGACCAATTTCAAATCCCGTTACTGCTCTTAAGCTAGAATTTGCATAGCACAAATCACAAACTAAAAAGTGTTTAATTAGAAGCTATAATTTGACGAGTTTTAGCAAATGCGCTAGACAATATATGATGGTCAACATATGGGTAAGTTGTAAAAAATATACAGAGCCTAGGCTATTACTATTAATTAGATTGTAAATTAATTGTGGTTTTTGCGCCTAGTAGGGGCGTTTTCAATTTTCGAAGATAGTAGTCATAATTAATCCAAAGACAGTAATAGTATCTACGACATCATTCGGGAGTATTTTTTATCTAATTTACGTACTAATATTAGAAATATCTATTCCACCACTATATCGTGATTTATGTACCAGTACTACAGTTAGAGAATGGTTCTTTTTTCTAGAGCATTTTACTGTTGTTTTTCTTAATATTTTTTCCGAGAATATTCTAGTTTAAATAATTAACTCAACCATAATTTAATCATTATAGTCCTATAATTAATATGGAGCATACATAATAAATGCTCAGATCGGTTATTTTTATTCTGTATTTAGTTAACGGTCGGCATTATTTTTGCTGGATTGTGGCTATGGGAAACTTACTGCATGAATGCGGTCATTTGCAATAGTTTCCATGCTGTTTGTATCAAAATGGGATTTGCGGCTGGATTCCATGCTCGTTATATACTACGCGAAAGAAAACAAACTTACAACAATCGTATGGAAACGTTACTTTTATTTGTCAAACTTCAATTTATTGCAACAAATCACGACCACTCTATTTGGGATATTTTCCGAACTGACTCCTATGAAAAAGTTCTAAGAGACTATCAATTCATTATGGTATATGGAAAGCAATTGAGTACCTGGAATAAAGTTAAGTGGCTTATTCGCTTTTACAACGGATGTCTAAGTAGCGAATTTTCTCCAGGTACGTTTATCGATGAAATAATACACGACACAATTTGGAAGGAAGTCAATGGCGCAATGGAGAAGGGGGATGGACTCCTAAAGAACAAGCCTACGGTTATCGATGCAACGTTTAATCACGAATTTTGGTAAAGATCAAAGTAAAGTCAAGCAAACGGCACCAACAAACGCAAAAAGCTAAGATAAAAAGAATAATTTTTTATCTTTTTAAATAGGACTGTTTATTCTAACTTTAGTAATGTTACAATTATTTAATGCTAACTTATTATTCAAGGTACCACCTGTTAAAAAACAAAACAGGCTGCCTTATGTCCCCATACATTATTATTAGTGAGTTATCGATGATTCACTCTTATGTTGTATACATTAGTTCAAATCTTTCTATGCTGAGAGTAATAAAATAGATACATCTAAAAAAAAAACAATTTAAATTCAAAAACTTGTTTGCCAATTAGCAAAACTTTCCGATGTGTATTTTCGTACAGTCCTCTCAATACGGACGATTTTTTCTGAAAAAAGCTCTCAAAAGTCGATAATGGACACTTAACGACAATTCACCCCAATACGGACGCTTTTTTGAGAATAAAAACCGTCCGTATTGGAAATGAAGACTTTAACTGTTTTTTATAGTAAACAATAGTTAGATGAAAACAAAACTAAAATACAATATTCAGTTTTTTAATCATTTAAAATTCGAGCAATGAATAACTCCTATAAGCCGAAAACTGTCTAGTGTTATTTTGCCGGCCTTATCCTGTGTCATTTTTTACTGGTTAAACCGTAGAATAAATAATAAGGAAGTCTTATAATTCTGATCGCTTTTTTTCAAAATACTTACATTTTCGAAAATTTTTATTCATCCGCCAAGGCACCATTTGTCGGCAGTATTTAGCCTAAATCATTTAGGGAAAATGACAAAATGTCATGAAGACGTGTCTTGGTCTTTCTTTTTTGCCCTGCTAATCCGGCAGGCGCCGTTTTTTCATATTTTTGGTATTTTTCTCAAAAAAAAAGGTGAAATGGCACCGAACGATGCGTTCGGAACGCGATTCTTAAAGTTTTAGGCAACCAAAATTAATACGTGCAAGTTTTGTGAATCCCAATTCGTCTCTTTATCAACCTGTTCAAATAGTAAGGCTAGGAACGCCAATTAAGGGTAGGTGGACGCCAAGTATTAAGGGGTGGGTTTCATTTCGGGAATAATTTTTGCCGCAAAGTAAGGATACGTCAATTTAAGGTATATTAGGGTCTGAAAATCAATTTTTTCTGTTTTACCTCACAGTATAGGTGCCTCACAGTATATGATTATTTTGTATATGATTATTTTCGTAATTTAACACATATTTTTAATAAAAATTAAAGAAATAAAGTATCAGCTTTATATCTAAATAAGACAAAGTTGGTATAAGTGACAACGCCAAGTAAGGGTAGGGGCGCATATTAAGGGTAAGTTTTGAAAAACACGAAACCTACCCTTACTTGGCGCTCCCCCTATACCTATCTCTTTGTTAAAAATTCACCTGTTTCGAAGACTACCCGTTTCGGAGACATTGAAAAAATCTAATATAAAAAAAATCTAATAGTAAAAAAAACACCCGGCACATCTTATGTGTTAAAAATGCACTAACTGACGGGTTATTGTACCTTTTTAATTCGGTAAGATAACTCAATCTTGGTAAGATAACCAGTGGTATGATAACCCGCGATGTGGTTTATTTAGTTTTGAAAGACACAAACATATTACAGTCCTTAACCATTTATCGGACGTTTTCGGTTCTCGAAAATAGCGTCCGATAAACGACCATCGTCTCAAAAGAGGTAATTTTTTTATTAGAATGACCCCATTTTGGCCAAAAAAGCGTCCGATAAATGGTTAATGACTGTATTTGAGTAAGATTATTTGAGTAAGATTTGTAAAAAATTTCTATTCGTCAAATTCGCAGTTAAGGTTTTTTTCTCATGTGTAAATTCCCGTGAAATCAAGCATAACAATCAGTAGATTTAATCTGCATTTTATTTTGATTCGATTCGCTTAAAAAACATATGTCTTTTATCTAGGCTGTCTCAGATAGCCATCTCATAAAACGGCGGAATTTTCACCTGTTTTCAGGTTCGCTTGGGGGCGCTATTAAGGCACATGCATTATACAGCCAATCGATAGAAACCGAGTATGAGGGAACATTTTAATCGTTAAAATAAAAATGGAAGAAATGGTTAAAGTTAATTTTTCGGAGAAACAGTACTTATGGATATTTATAATGTAGAGCCGTCTGTCTTTATATTGGAGAGAGAAATTGAGTTTTAAGTTTTGATATCGACATCTTCAAAAATGTTCATCTTTTAATTAACGACCACGACCACGACTCAACCGATTTTCATGAAGCTAAACCTGTAGCTATACAGTATAGAGAAAAATGAATATACACGTACCTAGTTTAGTCTGCACATTGTATATCATACAGTATGAGTAATGTATGGTAACAGAGTCATACCGTATGAGTCATTCAGTAATCATACAGTATGCTACTGTGTCATTGATACACATTGTTTTCAAGTTTCCGTTATCCTTCATTTGTTGAAACAGTTTATGTTTTACTCACTTTTTGTCCAGTTTATCCAGATTATGAACTTTTATGTTATAAATTATAACTTATAATAATACAACAATAATATTATTTTTAATTATTATTATGAGTACACTGATAATGATGTGTAAATTCCTAATTAAAATGTTAACTTTATCAATTTGAATCAATAGCCATCTTTTACTGACATATTATTAGTTTTCGCAGTATACTAGTTTACATGTATGTTAATTTGAAACATCAACCTTGAGCATATAGTTTGATACGATAAATTACATAAATAGTGCTGTGAGTTACATACAATATGTAACATGTATATTATCAATGTGTGTTTTTTAACATTTCTAGACATCTCGTTTGAACAATTTTATGTCGTTTATGCACTTTTATATAATCAAAGTAAATAAAAATAACATTTTCAATGACAATGAAATTTTAAAATGTTTAAATCCTAGAAGTACATGTTGCATTATAAGGAAATCATGTTTGATAAATATTTCACAATAAGACTGTAAGTTCTCTAGCTTAGAGATAAATTTCTCTGTTTAACAATAATGATACCGTTAAAATGAAACATTAGCATCTCAGTAAAGTTACAACAATTTGCTGAACTTGATGAACGAAATTAGCCCCGTTTTTTATAACTAAGAAGAAAAACGAGAACCGGTTAGAATTAATAAAATGCTTCACAAAAAATGATATTTTTGTCAAAACGAACTGTTTATAAAAAATGATTGAGCAAATAACAAAAATACATGTTCAATACTCCCTGTTATAAGAGCTGATAATTTTCGAAAAAAACGTCCGTTATGGGGTACCTCTTGAATATTTATTATTTTTTTACATGTTGAAATAAATCATTTTTCTAGAAAAAAAAAATTGAGGAAATGTAAAACGAAAATGACATCTTACAGATTTCTTAATCATGTACCGTGTGT
Organism: Oikopleura albicans; assembly: GCA_004367875.1. NCBI lineage: Eukaryota > Metazoa > Chordata > Appendicularia > Copelata > Oikopleuridae > Oikopleura > Oikopleura albicans. The sequence goes on from SCLG01001000.1 coordinate 17,437, forward strand.
CGGTGTCCAGACTGGCATAATTTTAGCAATCTCCATATCGTTTATAATGGCAAAATTGTGTCCGTCTGAATATCGACACACGGTATATGTTTAAACTAATTTTATACTGAGAAATTTCGTAACAAGACAGTTGCACACAAAACTGCACTAATGTATGCCTGGGAGTACGAATTGTAATTGAGTATAAATTGTTCTTTATTTTTAAAATGTAACTTCACTCTTAATAGTATCTGAAGTAATGTTTCGTCATTAAACGTTTACATAATCTTGTAAACTAATGCGTCGTGACCCTGTCCGATAACTTACAACTCTCAATTGAGAATAACACCTCCTTAATCTTAGTGAAACCCTTGGGATACACCACTTACCTACGTAAGTTAACAAAACTTATGGCAAAAAGGTGTTAACTTACGTGCATTTTGTTAACTTACGTGAATTTTGTTAACTTACGTGGTGTAAACTTACGAAGGTAGGTGGTGTTAATATTCAGTTCCATGGTGGTAGAAGTGGGGAAATCGAAAATTATCATTTCGACTCAGTTTGACAAGCTCTACAACATGGCCAAAACAGTTTTTTTGAAATATTTTCGATTTCGCCACTTCTGTCATATCTGTCCATGTTAAAATTTTTGTCAGAAACTTTTCGAGTTATATGCAAATTACGAGTTAATGGTTTTCAAAATGCAAACAATATTTAATCTTTCACCAATTTTTCAGATACGTGAGTTAACAAAGCTCAGTTAAATTAACACTTATAGTTATCAGTATTTCCGAGAGCTTTGAATGACACAAGTTCTTCATTGAATATATGGGTACGACTTCATGAAGCCGTGTCTAATGATTTCAACCATTTTTTTTTATCCAAACGCTAGATTTAAATAATAAATCGAAATAATATAAGAATTCTATCAGTGATAGTTTTAAATATTTAAAAATGTAACATAATGATTAACAGACCTCCTATGCCTGATACTTTCCGGCGCGTTTTCACTTTAATCCTTAGGGATCCCTTCAGATGGCCATGCAACAGATGGGTTTATTTATTTACTTCAGTGAACTGTCAGCTGATTTATCGGTTAAAATGTGGTCAGTAGAGGTCACTATTAAGTCATATTAAATTAGACGACCTTCATAGGGTTAAGTCAATATTTACCCGTATGTTTAAATTCTTATCTAATTCTAAAATGCTTCAAATGTAATTTCTGATCTTATTTTTCCAATACATAATCCTTAATATTATTTATATATGAAAAAGACAAATTTCGTTTACAAAGGGTACGCCGTTAACCGTCCAAAAACCAATTAACCGGCCACTTTTGGGCTATTTTTCAGAGCTATTAGTTAAACGCCTACACAGTGCGCCATTTACCAGCTGTTTTTTTAGTAAATCGTTTTGAATTTTATATTTTTGTATGTCGAAAATTTGTGTCATGTAGCAATATTTAAACTTTTTCAATATTTAATTGTGTCAAAAAGTATGAACAAATATAAAAAATGAAATAGATTTGTTCAGAAATCGACTGTATCATCCTTAACAGTTATAGAAAAAATTCACGTCTTATAGGAGATCAAATTCTTATATAAAAATGCCTATTTGCCGTTAACCGGCCAGTTTAGAATTTTACAATTACTCCAAAAAGTCGCCAAAATAACCGTCCGAACACCTGTTAACCGGCCAGTTACAAAAAAATTAGTGGCTGAATAACGGCGTACTCTTTGGTTTTATTACAAGCAGCGCGGTGAGTTGTTTGCGAGGGTACAGGACGCTAGCCAATAAGAGGCACCTATAAAAAAGCATGAGCCAATAGGCGCGCTTGTAATTCAGTTACAGACGCTCCGCGCCTACGGCTTATTATTGATTTTTTCAAAATGCTACTTATAATTTGAAGTTAGAAATATCACTCTGTGTATAAATTCAGTTATGATGTGTCACCAAACTTAAAAAAAAAATGAAATTGTTATAGATTAAAAATGTTAATTTCGACTGCATAAAAGTTTTGAATTTTTCGGGGATTTCTCAAATTACTTTCAGTTTGGCTATAAATTAAAAGGTTTTGTTTTAAACATACATAAATAATTCTTGCATGACATTTAGTTCACATTCAACTGTGAATTAGTGTTAAAATGGTACATAAGTTTGAGTGTTAATTGATTACTCATAGTCAAACAATCAGATAAATGTAAAATGAGCTTTCCAGGACTGCTCTGTTATAGGACAGATTAGACACGCGCTTTTCGTTGGGCTGTTTTGCTTTGAGACTAGTCAGACGCATGCTTTCAGCTCCGTTTTGCGGCGCTGCTCTGTCATAAAATTGATAACACGCACCTTTTGATCATAGTTCCATCCAACTGTGAAGACAAAACTAATTGACCTCCTAGAATTCATTTTCTTAAATTTTGTACTCAAAATTTTCCTTAAATTTGTACTCAAAAATTGTCAATTACATTTGTAATTACATTTGTCAATTACATTGTGCTTTAGCACTGCGTGACACACAACATAATCCTAATGAAGGGTCCTTATTTTTATGGATTTTCGGGCTTCACTGAGTGAAGTTCACTCGTTTGTTAGTATTTCGAAGTTTAAAATCAAGTAGTGTTTGAGAATAAACAAATATTTTTCAAAATGAAAACGATATTGTTTATTACGGTTTAATTTATTACGGTTAATTACGAATAAAAGAATTTGTATTTTATAATAATTATATTATTCTTCTATAGATGCAATTATGAATTCCGTGTAAACTCAAATGTTTTTAGAACAAAGCCTGTGATTATGATCCCATTATCGTGAAATATTGGAACCAGTTTACTGCCTTAACTCCGATACACCGGAGCTACACAAAATGTGTTCTGCGGACTTTAAATGGCTCTCATTTTTAAATCAGCTCGACAAACCTCGGTTCGTTTTGCCCAGGTGAATTACGAGGTTAATTGCCATTAATAAAATATCCACACGTGAATTTTGAAGAAGTCGAACTTTTTGAATTAAGCGTGCAAGAACACCTCAAATGGTGTATATCGTTATAAACAATTGACAAAGAACCAAATCTCAACTAGTTGGTTGGTTAAATTATCTTCTTATTATTGAAATTTTTTAATGTTATACGATTTACAGGTATCTGTACTATATGGTGTCTGATACTGAAGTTTTTCATGCAAATACAAAGAGGGACGATTTAAACGTATATTCTTACATCTTTATTCTGAGATATTGACAAAATGTTAACTACATGATATGTTACAAACGCACAACATGAGCTTTCCGGGCTACTCTGTCATATGACAGATTTTACGCGCGCTGTCTGCCGGGCTGTTTAGCCCCGGGACAAGGCACACGCATGATGTCAGCCCCACATTGTGGGACTGCTCTGTCCTGAAATTTATTACAATCGCCTTTTGATTATGAATTTTAATTGGTTCGAAATTTAAAATGAAGAGTTCACTTTTGTGTTGTGTTTGAGGAAAAACAGATGTTTTTCAAAATGATAAATATATTGGAAAATGAAGACATATAAATATTTGCGTAAGAGAGAAATTGTGTATTTTACTATTATGTTGTTAGTCTAAAGATACAATTATGAATTCCGGGAATCTAAATTGTTCTTGCATATCAAACCTGTGATTATGATCACATTTTGTAGCATATAGGAGCCCGTTTACAGTCAAAACTAAAATAAATTGTTGAAGGAATTTAATTCCTAACAAATAATTTACTAATAATCAAATCTAAACTAGTTGGTGAGTAACGTTATCTTATAATCGAACTGTTTTAAAATGTTATACAATATTATCTACATGTTTTACCCTTTTTTTACACTCCATTTTTAATCTAATTCTAAAGTTTGTCATTTATGCTAAAATAAAAAGGAATGACTTAACCGTCCATTATTTTTCTTTCTTATATTGTCGATACAAGCTGAAAGCGACGCCCTAACCCACGCAAAAAATTACTAAATTTGAAGAATTAATGATTTTTTATAGAGACAA
>SCLG01001001.1:7798-21577 GCA_004367875.1 Oikopleura albicans
CTTAAAACTTAAGTTCTCCAAACAAACAAAAAACTTTAAAATAAAAGTTTTTGTCCCGATTAAAAATTACCTTGGTCGAAAATTATTAGGGTCTCGTCTAAATGTAATCTCCAAACTCTCCAAAAATTTATTCATGCCGATGAGTAGGTTCATTGGTGGGTTAGCAATCGTCTTGATACCCGGTTGACCTTCGAATACAATGACCATATCAGCTAAATACGTGGCCATAATAAAATCGTGCTCCACCACAAACGCCGTCTTTTTAATGTGAAGAATGTACCTGAAAAAATAATACAGTTATTAGTCTTCATCCCAAACAAAAAAACGTAAAAAAGACATGATTTCAACGATTTGTTCCCAAAAATCATGTTTCACAAAAAAATTACTTAACCCTAGTGCAACAAAAATGACTTGACCTTAGTGCAAGAAAAAAATGACTTGACTTTAGTGCAAAAAAGATGACTTGACCTTATAACAGTCACATCTTGTGACCTTATAACCAGGCCCCCTGTAATAAATTATATTTGATTAACGAACCTCTTGATGACTTTAGCGGCATGGAGACGTTGTTCTGAATCAAGATAAGCACTTGGCTCGTCAATAAGATACACCTAAATTCATCCTGTTATTTGTATACTATTTACCTTATAAATTATAGTAGATAATAGTTTTAGAGAAAGTACAATTTCAGTGTTATTCAAAAGTTTAAAGCGTTTTTAGGGCCTGCAACCACATTTTTTAAAACTCATCTTGGTCTATACTAGACATGAATTTTGTGGTCTCCTCTTTCAGTACGTNCATCCTGTTATTTGTATACTATTTACCATATAAATTATAGTAAATACAGTCCTTAACCATTTATCGGACGCTCATTTATCGGACGCTTACTCATTTATCGGACGCTTTTTTGGCCAAAATGGGGTCATTCTAATAAAAAAATGACCTCTTTTGTGACGATGCTCATTTATCGGACGCTATTTTCGAGAACCGAAAACGTCCGATAAATGGTTAAGGACTGTAATAGTTTTAGAGAAAGTAACATTTCAGTGTTATTCAAAAGTTTAGAGCGTTTTTAGGGCCTGCAGCCACATTTTTTAAAAACTCATCTTGGTCTATAAGTATAGAGTTCTATTAGCTAGTATAAGTTATTTTTCAGCACTTCTTTAACGAATATTGGATTTCCATCGGGCACGCTAATATTGTCTGACCTGATACTATAGGGCCTTAAGTGTTTTGATAATTAACTTACATCTGCCGGTTTTCCAAGTGCCAAAACAATGGCAACACGCTGCAATTCCCCACCAGATAACGTTTGAACTTCCAAATCCATCAGATTATCCATGGTAAGTGGTTTCATTACGTCCGTAATAAACTGGAATAAAGATTTTTTTTCCATTGATATATATTTATAAGAAAGTATAACTTACTTGAGGATGAACATATGCCCGTTGTATTTTCGAGTGCAATAATTGCCGAACCGTTCCTTGAAATTTTGGCTTGATTGTCTGCGGCTTATACGAAACCTAGCGATATAATATATTGTTAGGCCGAGTTTTAAGTTGATTAACTCGTCATCGACAGAGCAATTACGTACACGCGGTGAAAAAGTCACGATCAAAAAATTGACTTTACCTATTTACAAAAAAAAAGTGTAAAAAGACACTTTTGTCTGGGAAAAAAGTGAGTGAGATCTTGCGGCAAGATTCTTGCCTTCGCCAAAAAAAAAAATTTAAAAAAGATATAATTTATGTGAAAAAAGTGTGGAGAAGTGAGGTCCGAAAAAAACGTAAAAATACATGATATTAAATTAAAAATTTTTAAGATTTGGTTGCCAAAGAGCGTGCTTTGCGTTTGGCCATAGTCTCAAAAAAGAACAAAAGACCTTATAAGTAGGGTGCCCGTAACTTTTCTTTCCATATTCAAAAAGTGCCCAAATCAAACAAATGGACATACTAGGGTATAGAATGAACCTATTTTAGGAAAAATCTAAATTTCGAAAACCAAAAAAAAATTTCGCCCACGCAAAAAATTCGAAAAATTTTCGAAAATTTTATTTTTTTCAAAATGTTTTCAAAAATGCTATCGAATGGCTAATCTNTTGAATAAAAAACGAAGTCAATCGGTTTAGCACAGTAGATCAAATACAACTCGGAAATCTGAAACTTTGCCAAGTTTACGGCCAGGTGGGGGTTCTAGGGCAACAGTTATGGTCTCAAAAATGTTGTCATGTGATGCTTCCCACATTTACACATTAGACACAACAAAAAACAATGAAATTCATGGTGTAGAACATTTTTTATAGCGGTTTCCTGTGCAGTAAAGTTTGTAAACAATGCTACCTACCCATCCTTAATTTTTTTTAAGATTTGGTTGCCAAAGAGCGTGCTTTGCGTTTGACCATAGTCTCAAAAACTCCCCTGTACGTTAAATATACTGATATAGTAATATTGTAGTATTACTGTATTACTTGTATAGTATTACTGTTGTAGTGATTTTTGATGTTAAAATTTTAAGGATAAATATTGAGTTAACGTTCATGTCATACATTGAGTGGCGGAACTTCGGTGGCGGAATCGGGCGCTGAAGAACCGGCCAACATTCGGATGAAGGTCGTCTTTCCGGTACCATTTTCTCCAAGCATAACAATAATCTGTGACTCAACAAATGATCCTGCTTTTGCCGTTAATTCGAAATTACCAGCGCGCTGAACAAAACAATTTTAATTTTTTTAGTTTTTTTTTATACTCCAAATAATGTTCAATAAAATTAACTGTACCTTGAGCATTTCCGGGTACTCATTGCGGAATGAGTGTTTGAGTACTTCAGCATCACAAGTTTCGGACACTTTGAACTGAAGCCGTTCGTCTCGGAATTTCATGTTTTCGGTAGGAATAAAACCGTCCAAGAATATGTTGATACCCTAAATTGCTTTACTAGTACAAGGGGGTTTGGTTATAAGGTCAAGGTCCAAAACCTGACTTGACCTTATAACCAACCAGAAATGTTTTTCCCTATAATAAGAATTAAGTGATTGGAAAAAAACCCGAATTTTGATTTTAATTTGATTTTCTCCAAAAAATTATGGTCTTCAAAAAAAAAAAAGCGTAAAAAGACATGATTTGAAAGATTTTTTCCTAAAAAGCATGCTACTCAAAAAAACTGACTTGACCTTAGTGCCTGAAAAAACTGATTTGACCTTAGTGCAAAAAACTGACTTGACCTTATAACGGCACAAATGGCTGACCTTATAAGAAAACCTCCCCTGTATTATCATTCCTTATTTAGGTTTTTGAGAATATTTAACAAAATTGGTGCTAAATCAAAAATAAAAAAATAAATATATAACGTTTGAAAACTTACTTCGCGAACAGAGAAAGGCATCGTCACGACACCATACACACCAGGCTTTCCATAGAGACAACAGATAAAATCGGATAAGTAGTCGAGAACGGCCAAGTCGTGCTCAACAACGACAACATAATTGGTTGCTGAGAGCAATTTTCGAATCGATCGCGCCGCATTGAGACGTTGTTTAACGTCAAGGTAGGAAGAAGGCTCATCAAACATGTAGACGTCGGCTTGGGCAACACAAACTAACGCGATTGCCATGCGCTGCAGCTCTCCTCCGGACAACTTTTTGATGGGGCGATCACGCAAATGATTCAAATCCAACATTTTACAGAAAAAATCCTATCCATCGTTTTCAAATATTATCTACAGGGGGTCTGCTTAAAAGGTCAAGACCCGAAAAAATGACTTGACCTTAGTGCAAGAAAAAAGTCCAAAAAGATATGACTTCTATAAAAAAAATTATTACCCGTGTTTTACCCGTGTCGTTCTAAACGTATATACCAGACGTATATACCAGACCCCCTGTAATATTTTGTTCTAACGGTTTACAAATGACAATTGTTAAAAAAACGAGATTTTTCTTGCAAAAATGTGGTTACAAACTCAAGGTCAAAAAATGAGATGACCTTACAGCGGCCAAAATGTCAACCTTATAAACACCACCCTATTGTGGAAATGGTCTCATAAAAAAATTAAGTTGAATGATTCAAAAACTTTGAATGAACATGTTCTTCGACACGTTATGAATGAACCAAAATGAGCGAACAAAAGCTAAGGACCCGTCATTGCAGGTGCGTATAGTATTTTGTACATTCGATAAATACCAGCACACAACATTTCAAAACGACCCTGTGAATCAGTTGCATCCTTTCGGTTGAGAAGCTGCTGGATAGTCATATCGTCCTTTACCGCACTGGCTAACTTGTCGACAAACTGGGGCTTCATTTTACACTCGATATCGTCCTCCAAAATGCGCGTAAAATAGTTTTGAAGTTCACTGCCACGAAAGTGCAACAGAATTTCTTGCCAGTCGGGCGGATTGTCAAATCGCCCCAAATTCGGCTTTAGCTTCGATTGAAGAATTTTGAGCGCGGTTGATTTTCCAATACCATTGGTGCCGACCAGACCAAGTACCTCACCAGGTCGAGGCATGGGTAGACGATGCAACTTGAAGGAGTTCGCGTGGTATCTGTCATGGGATCAGTAGCTGTTTTTTCAATGAAACAGAATTGAAAAAAATTTAAATGGAGTCCTGTACATTTTCAGCCAAATCTCGAAAAAAAAAATTCAAACGATTTTATGGCCCCATCAGATATTTTTTTGCGTACGATTTTGCCTGCAAAAATATCTGATGTGGCCATAAAATAGTTTGAATTTCTATTCAGAGATTTTCGGATTTTGCTGAAAATGTACAGGACTCCATTTAAATTTTTTGTTAGAACACAATTTTCAATACATAACAATCTCTGTTGAAAATGCGGTGCCGAAATGGAATAGTTTTTCCAAGGATATTTAGTTAAGGTCCCGTCCTATGCACAGTGTCCTGTTCCAAGTTTGATGGCAGATTAATAATCTGGATGGCCTCAAAGGGGCATTTTTTAACGCAAATACCACAACCAATACAGAGTGACTCATAAATGGTGGCATTTTTGTCATTGCCGGTTACTTCAATGCACAATTTGCCCATTCGCACAACGGGACACGATTTTTTGCACTCTTGGCGGCATTTTTTCGGTTTACACTTGTCCTGGTTAACAATAGCGATACGGGTTTGCTTTTGTTGGACGTCGTCGTCGCGCTGCTTTGGTTTTTTTGAGCTCATTTTTTTTTCTCTAAAGACCTTCTTGATCTGAAAATACTTGGCTCATTATTTTTCATTAGAAATAAAAAAATGTTTCATCCTGAGCGATCCGAATTTATGACTCATCGTTTTTTTTTATCTTTATTTGGGTAAGAAAACCTTAGAGTGACATCTAGTGACGAGTGTTATTTTTTTCTGTCACCTGTCGATCTCATTGGTTCTCGCGGTCAAAGGCTCAATCAATGACTCGCTCCAAATTTTCCCGAGATTATAATTTCAAAAATTTTATATTTTCGGTAGTTACAGTCCTTACTCTCAATACGGACGCACCCAATAAGGACGCTTCCTTCCAATACGGACGCTTTTTGTGGAAAATTGTCCCCAAAACAGTCGAAAAATGCACCCTTTATGACAATTCACTTCAATACGGACGCTATTTTCGAGAATCAAAAACGTCCGTATTGGAAGTAAGGACTGTATTTTTAAATATGGCCATATTTCGGAGTCGATCGGGCGTTTTGTTCTAATACACATGTTGAGGATGCACGCGTTTTGTCAAACACTTTTTTATGACTGAATAAATAGAGAAAAATCGAAATCAGACATAAAACTATTTTTTTATCAGTGTGTTCTCCAAGTTGAGCATGGTCTTTCGGAAAAGTTCATTCTGATTTGTCAAAATGAGAGATTGATCCTCTGTCAATATCTGCTTGGTTTCGGCCATTAATTCGTTTAGTTTGTTCGTTCCATTTTCGTTCAAATTTAGACTTTCAAGTGACGCACTTTGGTGGTTATTTTTCTAGAATACTACATAAAAAATCGTCTAATCAAATAACTAGAGTTATGCAGTTGGATTAGAAAGACGTACAGGGGGTGTTGGCTATAAGGTCAAGGTCGGAAAAACTGACTTGACCTTAATGCACTTTGAAGCTTTTGAGTATGGGAATACCAGAAACAATATAAAAAATAAAGTATATATACATTTTGTAGCTTTTTTGAAACTATCTTCGAAAAAAAAAATCGAAAATTTTGGGTGAGCTTAATCACAAAATCGTGAAAATCGCCCTCTAGCGGTTGAAATTCGGGGTCCTGTAATGAGATATTGTTGTCAGTGTATCATGCTCTATCACCTGGTAGGTAGCCTAGAGACCTTTTTCACAAAAGCTCGAAAAAAGCTTGGGAAACTCCAATAGACCCTAAATATCCTACTGTTGTAAGTTCGAATATCACCTTCTTGGGATCAGAGGTTTTTGTTCCACTGAAATAATGCTAACTTTAAAGGTGTAATTTGTTGAAAGCGGGCGATATAATACCGTCGTAAAACCTAGAAAAATAACCACCTTAGACTCTCCATATTTTCTGTAAATGGCGCCTCCAAGGCCTGTAACGCTTCCCATATTCGGTTTATGTGTCCAAGTGCATCCCTAATTTGTTTGTTTACTTTGTTGATATTTTTTCGCCTCAAAGCGCGCATTTTGGGTCCGATCGAGCGCAATGACCGCTCAAAAATCATCAACGCCTCCACAATGAACCACCGACCAAAGGGGCATTTCTTGAGGTGGTTTTAATTTAGCACGAGCATTAAATAAAAAATAAATACGCCAAACTATGCGTTCATGCCAACCATGTACAGTGGGTCTGGTTATAAGGTCAAGCCCCAAAAAAATGACTTGACCTTAATGCACTCCAAAAAATGACTTGACCTTAATGCAAGAAAAAAGTTCAAAAAGATATGATTTCTATAAAAAAATGGCTACCCGTGTTTTACCCATGTCGTTCTAAACGTATATGTCGAGTTCTAAATTTAAACCCAAAAAAGTGAAAAAAATACATGAATTTATCTTGAAAAAAATGACTTGATCTTAGTGCAAAAAAGATGACTTGACCTTATAACGGTCAAACCTTGTCACCTTATAACCAGACCCCCTGTATTATTACTTTTTGTGTGCTAAATTAATAACCACCTTAGTTTTTAGATGGGGGCTAATTTCACCAATGGTTTTTATGTAATTGTCGAAAGTCGATTCGGACGAGCCCTTATCTGCCACAATGGCCCTCTTAATGGCGTATGATGAAGATAGTGTCGAATGAAGGAAATTAAGCACAGCTGTTTCTCCCGTCGAAATGTTTATCGGATTATGAATACCAATAGTAGCGCCCAGTATTTCATCATCCAACTCAGTAGCATTCAAGCTCGGTATATGGTCTGGCCGGAGTTAATTTGGAACGAGAAAAATCTGTTATTAACGCTTACAGACCCTGTAATACAGGGGGTGTGGTTATAAGATCAAGGTCTAAAAAACTGACTTGATCTTAAGGCAATTGAAAAACTGACTTGACCAAAACCACCTGAAAAAAAACTGACCCACCCTTTAGGTACTGGAAAAAAAATCAAAAAGACATGATTTATATAAAAAATGTGTTTTGTTATTTACAAGATTTTTTCCCAAAAAGCTTTACAAAAAAAAACTGGCTTGACCTTACAACGCTCACAACTTGAGACCTTATAACCAGACGCCCGTACAAAGTTTTTGTTACCTTTCAGAGTCCCCTATTCGAATTATATTTTTCAAAATCCTGGTAGACATTTGAGGAAAAAACAGGAAATATAAATTCTACGGTATTTACTCTATCCCATGCAAAATGTTAAATAAAACTTGTTTTCTCGTCCTTAATTAAAAAACGACCCTTTCATTTCGTTCAATTTTGTGTCGATTATTGGCCCATTTAAGACGACGTCGTTGTCGAGGAGCTGTGTCATTATGATAAGTTGACATTCGCGAAAAGCAAGCCAAGTCGAATTTTGGTGAAATGACTTTTCCTTCATCTCCTTTACACGCTCGGCACGGTTTTCGTAGTAAAGATTCACGGCATCCAAATCGCGATTATCCGAATTATTGCTAAAAGAGAATAAAAACTAAAGGCATAGGTCGTTTTCAAATTAGTAAAAGCCAAAATTGAAACAGAAATTCCGGGAGTGTGGGACTAGGTATGACCATAATTTGTTTTGCAACCAATAGAAAAGTCTTGGGGTGGGTCAACCATTCTCATACGAGCAACTTGTAATTTGACCCCCCTGGGGGTCATATGACACATAGGATTATTTTTCAAAAGTGCATAAAAATTCCTCATGAAAAACTGACCCTATGCCCCAAGTTTAAAATAAAATTACCGAGGGGTTTTCGAGAAACCGACATTTTTGTACTTTGACCGGGTTTTTCCGGTATTTCCGGTTTGAGGTCCGGCTTTTTTTGGGCGCGCTAAATTGCCCCAAGATTTTTCTATTGGTTGCAAAACAAATTATGGTCATACCTAGTCCCACACTCCCGGAATTTCTGTTTCAATTTTGGCTTCTACTAATTTGAAAACGACCATAAGAATGATAAAATAATTCCATATAAAACTTATAAATTTATCTCCAGATATCTCCGCTATTCAGTCAAGTTAAAAAGTGTTTTTTTTTTTAACGGCTGATTAGTACCTGAATTCAATGAATACTGTACATGAAGCGCGTTTGAGATGAAAGCAAACTGAAATGGTTCGTTCTGAATTTTGAATCGTTATGAATTTTCACCCTTCTTCAGGATATCCAATAAATACGGGAAACTTGGTCCACGACTCAAAATTGAGAACGAACCATTTCAGTTTGCTTTCATCTCAAACACGCGTTAGATTTTACAATAAACATGGACATCTAGAACTTAAATAAATCTTACTATTTATTAATTACAATATTGAGTCGTAATATTATATTAAATACGCCAGTCGAGTGGTAACCGCCAAGGTCTAACCTCAAGATTAACGAGCATCTAGTAAACCGGCAAAAAACATTTATTACAAGCTATAATTTATAGCTCATGGTGTGCGTGGGTGGCTAACGACGGTTACAATACAAATGTTAACAAACCTTGAATACAGTTCGAGCGGAATCGGATTTGCGGTCACATAACACAGTATTTGATACTCAGTTATCGTAAAGCGTCGCATACCAGAGTTCAAAATTGCATCGCGGAATTTCATCATGTCGAGAATCTTATCGAAATTTCCATTCCTAGCGAAAGAGAAACAATTTTACTCGACTAAAAATGCATGTTGACATACTGGTAACATTTAATAACCATATCGGTCGCATCTTTGTTTGCGTGAAGATAGAAATTTGCTGCATTTTGAAAAAGCTCCATTGATTGCTCTAAATAATTAAGTTTTTACTAGAGGGGGGTTGGTTATAAGGTCAAGGTCAAAAAAACTGACTTGACCTTAAATGCATTTCTGAAAACTGACTTGACCTTATAACCAACCCCATTTTTTATAACATTTTTACAGAATTTTTTCCCAAAAAATATGAAGACCTGTACAGGGGGGTTGGTTATAAGGTCAAGGCCTAAAAAACAAGGGGGAGGGTCTTCATTAAAAAAAAACGTGAAAAAACATGATTAAAAAAAAATTTCCCCAAAAAGCATGATACTCATAAAAACTGACTTGAGTGCCTGAAAAAATTGACTTGACCTTATAACGGCACAAATGGCTGACCTTATAACCAACCCCTTTAAATATAAATATATTACATACGGAAAATTATTCACCTGGATATAAGCGACCAAGTATGGAAAATATGACATATCCAATGGAATCAAATTGNTAAAAATGCATGTTGACATACTGGTAACATTTAATAACCATATCGGTCGCATCTTTGTTTGCGTGAAGATAGAAATTTGCTGCATTTTGAAAAAGCTCCATCGATTGCTCTAAATAATTTTAATTATTAAGTTTCAACTAAATATAAATATGGTTGAGTTTTTTTTTTAGTTGCAGTCAAGAAACCAAACTGCCGGAGCACTATGACGACTTTTTTTTTTGGCGGAGACAATCATGGTTCATTTATAGCCGGCCATCCTGTAAATGCAACAAATATGCTCTAAACCGTTCCTAGGGCTAAATTGATGGCTGCGTGCCCTCGGCAGGGTCTCATATTCGTCCGATGAAGTTACCGGTTTTTATTACCGGTCGAAAATAACATATAAATAGTAGTAGAACAGCAACTTTTATTCTATTTTATCGGTATTTTGACCGATATGTTCTCTAAAGTTGCTTCTTACTTTGAGATTAATGTATTATAATAATACATCAGTGTAAAAACGGACTTATGACTTGTCGACAAGGAATTTTAAATTTCACCAATATTCAGCTTGTATATCGAAAACAGGACAATTTCCAGTTTCAANGAGGGCACGCAGCCATCAATTTAGCCCTAGGAACGGTTTAGAGCATATTTGTTGCATTTACAGGATGGCCGGCTATAAATGAACCATGATTGTCTCCGTCGAAAAAAAAAGTCGTCTATACAAGTTACGGATAAATTTTTGTCGGGAGCATATCAGAAAATATTTGTAGCGTGTAAAAAATATGACCTCCGGCATCGGACAACCGGTAGTACCGGAAAAACCGGCTAAAGTATAAAAACATCGGTTTCGCGAAAACGGCTCGATGAAATATCTTCAAATTTTAATAAATTTTAACAAATTCAATAGTTTTATTTTTGATGACGGATTTTTTGGTGGGGTCAAACATGTCATATGACCCCCCCCCCGAAAGAGTCACTTGCTTTAAAAAGGGCCCTTATGGTGCCCATTCTATCAGATTTTTGACGGCGATTACGAATAGCCTATTCGGAATAGGTTATTTTAAAATTCTTAATTTTGAAATTTGACCTTATTATTTCATTTTTGAGAGTAAAATACTCTGGGTTACGGAAAATTATTCACCTGGATATAAGCGACCAAGTATGGAAAATATGACATATCCAATGGAATCAAATTGAATTGACTTGATATCGAGCCCCTTGGCATATTCCAGGGCTTTTGACGCGCAGCCTATTCTAGCATAAAGATTCAATGCCATCAAGCTCAAATCGGAATTTTGGCCCGTGTTCCGAATGCCAAGTTCTAGAATGGCCAAGGCGTTCACTATGCTTTTTTCGTTGAGCTCGTTTTGGGCACAAACCATTTGCGCCGCAACGAGAAAGTGGCGATCCCAGGCCCGAGGCTCGGTCGGCATCAGGGATTGGATTCGGTCAAAGTCGCGCGTTTCATTTACAATTTTCATGGCGAAATTGACAATGTCGGAGGTATTACAGGGATCCGAGGGTTTCCAACTGAGCTAAAAATCCCAGTAATAACCGTGATGTCATACACTTGTCAATATATTTTTTTATCAAAAACTGGTTTTTGTTGAACACAACTATCATAGGACTGTTAAATCTGGCATCGTGGGTTTTCGGAGAAAGACCACTGGAGGCCCCTCAGGAGGGGCGAGGGTTACAAAAATCATTTTGTTGTTTTGTTGTTTGTCGACACACGTCGGTTGTCGATTTTTCTAACCATGGCTCCTCCTGAGGGGCCTCCTGTGGTCTTTCTCCGAAAAACGTTTTCTCCGAAAACCCACGATGCCTTAAATCTTCATCCAAGTGAAAGCCTTCAAAATTTCCTGGAATTAATCGCAGCAAAAATTTTAGGACTCAATAAAACTTACCCATAATTGATAAGGGAGCAGATGACTACAACAGATCGCATCCAAATTTTCATTTTCGTAATTTTCCACGTTCTCGACCGTCGCCAACAAGTGATCAATAATATCACGTTTCACGTCCGTCTTCTCCTTTAGAAGATCAAAATAATTCTCTAGGTCATGATATGTTGAACTTTTATTGCGAAACTTTTGGCAGTAGTTGATAAAGACGTCTTTGACGGATCCCCAATGTTCAGGCACACCATTGAGATTCCTAATTACTTCGAATCGGGCAAGGTGAGGAGCACGACTCCGACAACTTATACACTTCTCACTCACATATTGAATCAAGCTTTGAACTGTTGTGACTGACCTGCTCAAGTCTTTTCTACAAAAATCAATTTACCATTGGGAATAATTGTACAATGTACACACTATAGAGGGGTCAAATTACAACCAAACTATTGTCAACATTTAAAAACACCATGTTCGAAATCAGGGCACCAATCGATTTCGATTGGTGGGTCAAACAATCTCGTACAATGAAATTGTAAGTTGACCCCCTTTAGGGGCTATATAGGGGTCAAATTACAGTTCTCAACATTTGAAAACACCATATTCGGAATCAGGGCGCTAAGGGCTTTTTAAATTTGTCATTGGGACAAATATAAGGGTACCGTATGTGTGATTGATATGATTGTCGTACTCACGAGCTATCAACATTTTGATCATTAATGGTGAACACTGTTTTGATAAGTTTTTTCCACGCACCCCAGTCGTTATCGTCGGCTTCCAGATTTTTGGTCATTTCGTTTGCAATATTTGTTAACTTTCCATTGCGATCCCACAACTTAATTTGGCGTTCCTTTTTATCGGGTTGAAAGTTGATAATAATATTTTAGTGTCAAACTTTATCATCATAAAGTGGAGATCGGGTATGGTCGTTTTTTACGTAGCCCTAAGTTCAATTAAATGTGCCGTGAATTTGAAGAGATGTATATGGATGTTTGTAATGAGGGAATAGCAAAAAGACCATATGACCTTATAGTGGTCCATTTTCAGACCAAAATTAAATTTTGGACCCGTTAAAAAACGACCTATGCAAATTTTTCAAACCGTACTTATATCCTAGCAACGTTTGGGAGAAAAGTGATTCATATTTAACTAAGACGTTTTCGATTTCTTTGAAATCCTCCAATTCTTCTAGTATCATCAAGTACAGCTTTATTTGTCGCTCATTATCGACTTTGTCAAGCTCTAATTTTTTTATTAGATTTTGACTAATAAATGGTACAGGGCACATATCACATGTATTAATTTAAATTTGGACGGCATTTTATAATTTCCCTACAGGGGGTTGGTTATAAGGTCAAGGTCTAAAAACTGACTTGACCTTAATGCACTTTGAACAAAAATGACTTGACCTTATAAGTTATAAGGTCAAGTCATTTTTGTTCAAAGTCCATTAAGGTCAAGTCAGTTTTTAGACCTTGGCCTATAAGTTATAAGTTATAACTTATAACCAACCCGAAATTTTTTTTACACAATAAAACCTTAGTGCTGGGAAAAAGTTCAAAATGACATGATTTTATCGGAAAAAATGAGCCATCGGGGGGTATCTTGACCATTTTCTGGTAAAAAAAAGGTCCCAAAAACTAGAAAATCGAAGTGCCGACTAAAAGTGATCTACCTTTTTCGATATACCTTCTGGCTAATGTTAGGTTCATTGTCTTCATTTCCGGCTGAATAAGGACCGCTTGAAGATATCCAGCCATTGCACTCCAATATAAATACGGATACTGTTTATATTTTTGAAACAATTTGGCGCCAATTAACTTCATTTGCATAAAATTTTCATTCCGAAGATAGGCCATAAATGTATGCCTAAAAGTTAAGAAAAGTAAAAATACATGCAGGTGGTGTAGTTATAAGGTCAAGCAAAGAAAATTACTGGATTTTTGTTCCTACAAAAAAAACGTTTTTTGTTTCTAAAAAACACATGGTTTTATACATTTTATCTCATAATTTTAAGATATAAATAGACGTTTTTTTAACTCTTAGGGGGAAGCAGTTTTTGGCAACCCTAGGGGGAAAATGCGTGTAAATAAACACGCACTTAA
>SCLG01001002.1:0-21268 GCA_004367875.1 Oikopleura albicans
GAATTTTTTATTAATTCGGGATAAATCTACGATTTAAGTAAGTAAAAGCCAGAGATAAATATTGTATTTTTAGGTTCGAGTTACTATTATTATTATTATGGGCAGCTAGCATGGCTACTAGATCATGTTGTTGTCACCCGATACCGAGAGGTTGGGAAATTATTATTCACATTTTCTACTACGTAAAAATGCGTCTAAAATTACTGGTAGTTAACTACCGTACTACTCTATACTGGAAATCGAGAGACACAGTATATTAGTACACAAATTACCGGACTTCCGGTCATTTTTTCACAACATTTTCTACTTACGTAAAAATGGGGTGAATATTGGGTTTGGTTCATACTGTACAGCCCTACGTCCTAGTATCCTGTTGCGCACAAACAGAGAAATTATTGCGTTAAAAACACTATGCCAATATTTTCCGCATCGCATAACTTAAAAATACCCGTATTAAGAATGGCTGATGACACGGAAAATCGGGACGATGATATTCTTCTTCACGTATCTCGTCACCCCAGATTGGTTAAGGGATTGGACGCCATCTCCTTCTTCGACATCCCTAGTGGAAAAGGGGAAGGCGTTTTTCCGGGAGCAATTGGAGCAACCGTGAACGATCGTTCGACTGGTCGGGGCCAGCTTATAAGTCCAACGATCAATCCCGCCGGGTTTGTGGCAAATGCGTTCGCATTGTCAAACTCGACGTTTAAATTTTCAATCGGTACAGTCCTAATGAAAGATCGAGGGCTTACCGATACGCGGCATTACGCCTTGATGATAAAACCGGACAGTCCGGTCAGTTGTTTGGCGAAAATCCCGCTAGCACTTCGTTACTTGGAAAAAGGCGATACGCTTCACTCAAGTGATGACCCGATTGAGGCCGCGATTATCGAAATCGCGCCAAAATTCGAGGAATCTATCGATGGCGCCTACGTTTACCCGAGTAAATTTAAGGCGGTTTCAATGGTACATTCCTTCCGTGAAAGGTAAAATATTATGAAATATATTAAAAATTACCGGATTTCCGGTCATTTCATACACCAGCTAGGAGTTAAGGGTTTTATATTAAAATTCATAACGTTGACTGGAACATTTTCTAACTCTTTTACGGTTAAATAGTCAAAATGAGTGAAAAAGAACATTTTGGCACAAAAACATTCTTCGCTTTTTTAGCAATTTGTTTTCCTAAATGTTTGAACATCTAGAGAAAAATGTAGATTTGTCAGAAATTAGATTTGAAAATAAAGTTTACGAAAATTAAAAAATTTTTTATTTTCTTTTAATTTTTAGATCGAAGAAGGGTACTATTAATGATGTCCCTTGGCTGGATGAGGCTCCAACAGGTTCCGATATACCTGTTACGACAGAGCCTTATCACCAATTCCTCGCCTCGAAATTCGCTTCCATTGCAAAATACCCTTGGGTAAATAGCAAGAAAAAGGGCCTATATTCCATGAGGTCAAAGGGCCTAGGCTTTGACTTTTTGGCCTCAGAAACCGACAACTGTCAAAGTTTGGTCAATATAATGGAAAATCAAGCGGATTACGAGGGCAACGCATGCGAAAAGAGAGCCGTGACAATCATTGTTACGTATTTCACGGTTTCTCAAATTGACGCATTGGCACCAAAATTTTACCCAAACCTGCCCGACGGCGCAAAAGGTCAATTAGGGGTAAGATATGTGGAAAAATTTGTTGAGCTACACCAAACTACCGGATATCCGGTCATTTCAGCTCACCTGGGCATTGATTTCGGCGTTCTAAAAGAAAACGCCGAGCAATTAACCAAGCAGGACGTGGGCGGGTTCGAAGGAATTAGAACCCAGCCACACACCGACTGGGACTTGTGCACTTTAGACGAAGATGAAGTTCGACGGGTCATGAACCCTTTCACTTCGCTAGAAAGGTACTAAAAATTGTAAAACTCGCGCCTTATCAATTAGTCAGAAAATTAATTATTAAATCAAAAATACCGGACATCCGGTCATTTAAATTTATTTTTACAACAAAGGTTTAACATAAAAATTTAAGTTTATTGTTAAAAATAAAATTTTTATAAACATTTTTTAAATCTAAAAAATAAATTACGTTAATATTCTAGATTTTTTAGATTGGAATAAAAAATTGAAAAATAATTAAATTAAATTAATAATATTTAAATAATAATAATAAATTAAAATAGAAACTTTAAAATTAAAACTAACAACTTTTGATTTTATAACGCAAAATTTGATAAATTCAAAATTAATTTAAATCTTTTTCGTTAAGGTGCAAGCCTAACAATTCGATCCCCATGAACCTGCAAGCACTCCCATCCATGGTTCTCGAGATCCTCAGGGATATCACAGAGCCGTGTTTGGAGTCACTAGTGGACACTTGCGTCATGATGGCATTCGCCAACATAGCGCCAAAAGTGAAGGACTGGACCACATGCAACGTAGAAGACTACTCGGAATCCGTAGTTATGACACGCTTTGCAGATGAAATAGTTGCGTTGGGGTTCCATTATCTCTACGGAAACGTCAATGAGATATGTCAACCGGCTTTCCTGATGGATTATACCAGGAACGTTAATTTCGTTGAGCGCATTTCAAGATCTTTGCGCCTACGAAAGAAGCTGGACCCCACCAACGACTGGACCTTAGACAAAAACGCCTTCTTGAAGCGCGTCGATAACATCATTGCTACAGCTCCAGAGAACGGTCAGTCCATGATATTATTAAAAGCTACTACACAAACCTGTAGTATAGAAAAATTACCGGACAATCCGGTCATTTCTATAAAATGCTCTTTAAAAAAGACCGTCTCGTTATATGACCTTATATTATTAAAAATTGTTTTATAAGGTCATAAATGGTCATATTAAGCCATATATCCTATTAATAGATGGATTAATTAAACAAATCACAAAAACTACCGGTTTCCGGTCATTCTAGTAACTCTCGTTAATCATTCTAAGAATTATTCGAGAAAATTCTGACCTACTAACGTAGTCCAAGAATAATTGACTATTTTAGACGTTGCAATTGGAATAATTATGACGAGACTGGTAATCGCCCTTGAGATTTTCTTGGGCGATAAAAACGCACCAAAGACAAAAGAAGCGCGATCAAAAGTCGTGCTGAAAATGTTTATGTTGCATGGAGAGATGGCGGCGAATCCAGCGGACACGTACGTCAAAAACGCTTGGATGCATAGATGCCCTTGGTTCGTACAGTACCTACGTGGTATTATACCGCCAAACCACGAGGAGGAGCTCGCACGGCGTTGCATGGAACTGAGAAAGAAAAATACCGGAATTCCGGTCATTTATAACGCATTTTCGAAGGACAAAGACTTCCAGAAAATGCGTACTAATCTGCATGGGTGGTTAAATATGACCAGACAAGGCGTGGTTAACGCAAAAGAGCGGATTACCGACCACGTGGCGGCAGGTATTCTCGAGGACGAATTGCAATCGCCCAAGCAACCGTCAAAAAGACAGCGAATTGGGCCGCCAGAGTCAATGGAGATTCTAGATCGGCACCTCCGGGTCAAGAAAGAAAATCGGCATGACGATACGATGTCGATCACGAGTACGGACGATATATTTCATATCGACGAACTCGAAATTTCAATCAACGACGACTTGAACCGTACAATTCAAGCCGCCAAAAATCGTGAAAATAGTTTTCGCCTGTTCGACCCTAAAGATCAAAACGGGTCCTTTTTGGCGATCTTAAGGCGCGACGTTATTTTCTCGGAAAATTCGCGCGAATCAGAAATCATCACGGAGGACGAGGACGACGACGTCACCGTGATTGAAGATTGGGAATACGTCGATTTTACCAATGGCTCGGATCCAATAAGGACGAATACCGATACGGACTCACTGGTGGGTTCGCATCAAGCATTGTCCCGGTCCCGTAACAATCTGGCCCGGTCGAACATAGAATTATCACAATTCGACTGGACCCATAATAGAGAGGTGAGTAATTATGACCCTATAAATTATGTGAAAATTACCGGAAGTCCGGTCATTTATTATGCCAAAAGTTAGGACCTTATAAAAACGTGCAAAAGTTTCGTCAATCTCGCTGAAAGTCATGATTAAAGACACTTTACAAGAAAGCAATATATTAAAAATAAAATTTAGGAATTGCCGTCTTGCGGGTGGAAAGGACTGGACGGGTACAGATGCCCGAGGGTCCTTACAAAGAAATCGTTTTTGTCACCCGAACAAAATTTGTGCAGAATGCACAAAGATGAAGTTCGGGAAAATCTCATAAGAGAGCAGCGCATTCGCGACTTGGCCACCTTGGCCCGTCAACGTTCCCCGATCACTACAATCATTTTCGAGGGGACACTACCGATTGCGCTACCTCATCGAGCAATTTTTCAAGAACCCATAATACTGCCAAATGCAAACACGGCGGTAGAAGGGTTCGAAAATGCGCTAATTGAGTTCGACAAAATGGTCCACATGTTCGAGAACGAATTCATCAACATGGCGGACACAGATGAGCGGGGGCCGTTCCAGCCCCGAACACCAGCCGGAGGACGATTCGACGAAATCGGCTTCCAAAATCAATTCGGTCTCCCACCGCGTCATATCGGGAAATGGCAGCAAGCGTTCGCAATTTTTACGAGCGTAGCGGAAACGTACGGTTTCGACCTGTACAGACGTTCAGGTAAGAAAAAGAAAATCTTTTTCAGACCTAAAATACTGGTAAATTAGACCAATTATTAAAAAATTACCGGAAAGTCCGGTCATTTAACCTAAAAATCGAAAATTATGCCGGTTATGGGACTAATAATAGGAAGCATGAGGAGAATACTAATTACCAGTAATTTGGGCAAAAAACCGGGATGACCGGTTTTCAACCAAAAATAGGGTTACACAGGTTATTTCTAATAAGAAACTAATCAGTGACCAGTATATCAGTACAAAATATCAATTACCGGACATCCGGTCATTTTAAACTGAAAGAGTATAATTAAGAATATACCAGTCTTAAAAAAGGTTTTTTAATTCACAAAAAACCGGTTAACACGTTTCTTTCAGAGTGGAGAAAACTGGTAGCCTTCTTCCGAGACCTGAATCTAAAGCAAGGATTTTTACCGGTAGAGCATTTTCAATTCCTACCGACGCGACCAGGATTCGAGACATCCCAAATTCCGCCGTCAGGGGTCAAATTTGGGCCAATGGGGTTAGTAGAGGAACCGGCGCTAGCGTCAACAGGAGTATCATGCCCGGCGGCATGGTACTACAAAGATATGAAGGGGCGAGTACTGTGGCGCATGAAGGATCCCTTCGATTACCGGGAAGAAAGTCAACCGGTTTTGGGTGCTTTCTATAACAACCAACCATTGTTATGGATGATCGTCGATCAACCGCGACAACGATCGCGATACACGGCGGTCATTGGGTTCACGTGTTATTTTCCAATTGATGAAATTAATGACACGAACCCGAAATACTCGTCAAAACATAATTTTCAGTTTATGACGATTTATGACACGACCGACCCAAATCGACCAAAACCATTGAAATTGGCCGACATTACGGTCAAAAGCTTTGATAAAATTACCGGAGAGTCCGGTCATTTCCGATCCGAGAACAAGTCGACAGAGGCCAAAAAGAAAATGGAGTTGACATGTCGATTTTTGAGCCTCAGAAAAGGAAGAAAAGACAACAAAAAACGTGTCTTCTCCGAAATTTCGCTCCAGTTGGAAAAGGGCCATATTACAGCAGCAGAGGCCGAAAAACAACGAGCTGACGCGGAGCTGTACGAGGTTAATCACCTCGCATTTACAATCGCCGAAGAGGTGAATAACTGGGCACTTGATAACGTCAACCTGGTGTTCATCGCCTCGTGCGCCCAGGACGTTGCACGATTGTCTCGATCAACCGGTATGTTCGAGCAAGTGGCGCCAGAAGACTACCAGCTGGGCTATCGCACACTTAACAAACCGTGCAAACCATACCAATGTTTGGAAAATGGCAACTCTATCGTTTTCCTATCACCTGCCGCGGAAACCTCCAGTAAGTGGTTTCCAGTATTAATTTTGACACCTAATGAAGAATAAAAAACTGTAAAAATTACAATAAATTGTTTTTCAAACAAAATTAGTAGAAAATTACCGGATTTCCGGTCATTTATGGTGAACATAAGTTGAAACGGTCATGAGGCAAATATCTTACCAAAAGTGATTTCTCCAAAAAGTGAATTCTCCCAAAACGATCGTTGTAACGACTCGGGCTAATAGCCTATTCATTTTCCTGGTTTGCGTTCGTACCAATTGAAGAATCTGAATAATCTTGAATCGCGCATGTTTGCCTGAAGTTGCTTCAGACAAATTAGCTGCGAGGGCTGGGTTTCGAACGCAGAACCTCCTACGCCGTAGGCGACAAACTTGCCCGATTCGCTACAATGACCGCAGAAAGTAGGGCATAAAATCTAATATTTATAAAAGGATTTATAAAGAGCTTATAAATTTATAAACTATTTATAAATTATTAATATAATATGCAGAAAAATTACCGGAGATCCGGTCATTTAAACATAATTAAAAAATTAATAATTTAAATTCAGTGCAAACGCATAAGTCGTCAGACACCGTCACGTCGGGAAGCCTCCCCAAAGTGTACAACAAAGAGGGCGAATACGACTACCCAGACAACTACCAACATTGGCTGGGCGTGTACAGTCTCCGGGCAACAATAATTCGCAATTGCGACAGTTTCCCGGTGTATGAAGGCTTGGTGATGGCGCCGATCTCGGCCTTAACCATGACGCGTTTTTCGAACGTCGCGCAATCTCGAATTTCGCACAAACCCGTGCGAAAGGGCAAGGCTGAAACTTGGCAAGTGCGGAATAATCATAATGTCAGAATGGCATACATGAGAGCAAGTCTGCTGGACTGGGAGTTGGATCAGGACGCAAAAGCCATCAAAACGGACGTTCCTATCAAAGTGGCCGTCGCTTTGGGAAAAAACCAAAAGCAACACCAACAAAAATCAACGGCCCACGTTTCCGAAGAATTGGCGGACGAGAGTCGGATTATAACTGAGCCCCAATTCATTAATACGGCCACACCACCCTTAACAAATACCGGAAAGTCCGGTCATTTTATTTTCCGATCCGACAATAACACCGTCGGCCAACCGATGTTCACGGTTGACGTTATAGCCATGGTTGGTAATAACCTGTCGGAACAGATGCGAGAAGGAGTGATGAATTGCGACCAGAAAAAGTTGTTCCCTGGGTCACATTTTCAATCCCCGTTCAGAGCATTTTGGCTGCACGGACTTTTCGTAACGGAGACATATGACGAACTTGAGTACCTGGAGTTGCTCAGGGAACAACAACGTCAGAACTCCGCCGGGACAGGAGACGCTTGGCGCGCGCAACTGTTGACCGAGCAATTGCACGGTAAGTTAGTTAATAATTTGTAAAAAATTACCGGAAATCCGGTCATTATACTAATTAAGTTTAAAAAACAGTTAAAAAATATAAAACTTAAGGCCTACACTGGGCGGAAACACGCTTCTCGCGTCTGCTAAACCCGCCGACAACTAGCGTAATGGACGCTAGGCCAATCGCAGCATACACGCGCCTTACTGGGACCACAGCCCCCTTCACCTGGGATAACAAGCCGAAACAAGAAGGCCGCGTATCGGGCGAAGAGGACTTGAAAAAGTTAAATCGGTTTTACGAGTCCCGTAACTCTCAAGGTTACGGGAGACGTAACCAACAACTGTCCCGTAACAGCGTAGACGCCAGACGGGAAACACCGCAGAAACCAAATGTCGCCAGTACATCGGGTTTTTCACGTAAGTTAGAAATGAGTTAAAAATATTATATTTACTAAAATTACCGGACATCCGGTCAGTTTACAATGAATAAAAGCCGCTTATCAGGGAAACTAACTAATTCGTGTTTGAAAAATGACCTTTCAAACCGAAAAAATTTAGTCCTAGAATTATGAGACCTTATAACAAGAGCTAAAATTAACTCTTAAGGTTCAATTCAAGGCCATCGGGCAAACGCGGTGCAATTCGATCAACGCTTCCAGACCAATTTGGAATTATCCCAATTGGCGCGGCGAGCAACCCGACAGTCATGTATCCCAAAACTTGACAGATTGTTGAAGGCTTTCAAGCAGAATGCGTCGAGCGCATATAACAAAAAGCCAAACACAGCGTTTCGACGTGGTCATGCATACGATTTAACGAAAAAATTGGAAAACATGACGAACGAAAGAGCCGTTTTCGAGATCACGATTAACTCACCGTTAATTGATCCAGAAAACGGCGAATGGCAACTGTTGTCAGTGGACCAATATAAACGAGTAACCGGCTCGAAAAAGCTGGAAATCGTTGTTAAAGGTAATTGTGCGTTATAAATCTTTTTTACAAAAATTAGGTATAACAAAAACTTACCGAACAGTTCGGTCATTTTGAAGCAAGTGGTAATAACACAATCTGGGTGAAAATGATATGCCATAATAAGCTATAACTAAGTACGGACAGAAGTAAAGCACTTTACAGGATTATGTCATAATACGTATTCTTTAGCACTCGAATTGTTTTGGGACGTTGAGGAGATTTTCAAATCACGTGATTTCTTCGTAACGGCCCTGGCTCAACGTGGTATCGAAATACCGGAGGCGGTATCGGATTGGCTTTGTGACGAAATGACGTACATCGATTTGCTACGGAATATTTGCGCAATCGTCACAAACGTGGAGAAATTCTAGCAAATTACCGGACTATCCGGTCATTTTTTGAAGAAATTCACTGTACATTAATAGTTCATATGGGAGCCAAATATCAAAATTGTATATCTGAATAGTTCATATGGGTACAATCCAAAAACATATATCTGAAATAGTTCATATGGGAATATATACTTAACAGGATAGACCCGTTTATCGAAATTTATAATGAAAATTAGAAAAATTTCGATTTCGGGTCATAATCCTGTCAAACGCGTAAAAAGTTTTCGTTTTAATGTTAAAATTATGCAAACTTTTAGTATAAGTTCGAGTAATTCGTACTAAAAGTCACGTCCACCGTAGCCTAGGGGCGAGAGCCTAGGGCCATGAAGCCGACAGTCCGAGTTCGAATCCCGAGCTCAGCGCACTATTATCCGAGACTTTGGCTAAAACTGTGAAAACAGAAGTCAAAGCTCGTGCTTTATCGGTTAACCCCTAGACTACCGTGGTCGTTTTGTTGAAATTTGTTTAAAATTTTCTTTTATCTAAAAACAAAATAGGCAATTTACGTAACCACATATTACTTTTAGACTGATTGTGAAACGGTAACAATGGTTCGAAAACGAGGACAAATTGAAAAAAGGTTTAAAAATGGGAAGGGTTTGCACTTTGGTCTCCCTTCTTATTCAGGTCTTGAAAAAATCTTTAATGTTAAAACTAGATCTGGTAAGCTGGGGGCGAAAGCTGAGAAGAATAGCCCCGCTAAGGTCCTTGTAAAAAAGGAAAAGAAGAAACGTTCAATCAAATTGGACGATTCTGTTTTTGAACGGTCGCCTGTTAAACCAAAGCGACGAAAGTCTCGAGTCATCATCAGCGATTCTGAAAATGACGAAGAGTTACAGGAGGAGCTCAATAACGGCATGTCGATTGAGCCGACCCAAAAATCCGACTCTGAATCAAATAACTTACCGGACAATCCGGTCATTTTACCAAAAGAGGTGGAAAAGGTTGAGGAAGTGGTCGCGGTTAACAAAACACCAGTGTCTTCCCCATTGAAATTGGTGGGTTCGAAGAATAATACTCCGCGGAAATCGACAAGAAGCTTGTTCGAAACAGTTGCACGAGACCCCTTCTCAAGAATTAGCGTCCTAATTAACGAAGTTAATTCCTTGATGGGTGAATCTGCCGCTTTGAAATCAAGCCCCGCCGCCAACGAAATGTGCCTGGAGAATTTTGCCTTGTGCAAAAACAAGGTAAGGGACCTGTTAAAATTTGGACCTTAAAATTACCAGATTTCTGGTCATTTGTTTTTTCGCCTGTTTAATTATTAACAAACAACTTGAAATGATAAATTAAGTTGGACGCGTTTTTCATGTTGCTCTTGTCTTCTGAGAACAAGACTAAAGAGCAACTTCTATCATTGGTTCAAGAAATTCCCATTGATAAAAAATCAAAACTCCAATTAATGGACGCTTGGGAATCTCTCGAGCAAAATGTGAAAATTGAGGCCAATGATAGAAAGCTCTGGTTGCAAACTCAGACAACCGAGTGGAAAGAAACGAATTTCCGAGACCTCGAAGGTATCACATACCATTTATCTATTTACCGGAGATCCGGTCATTTATTATATTTAACAAAATAATTAAAATTACGCCCGTGCTAGCGATTATTCATTAGTACATCGCTCCTGTACAATCGTTAACACGCGCGGTCCCTACTCTCTGGTGATCTACTAAAGGATACTAGTTCATTCTCCACACACTCGCGAATTGTAATTACGTGCCAACGTGCGCCCAGTCGCATTGTTGGTAATACTCAAATATGCTAGGCTTATTCGAGTAGGGCGGAGGTAGGTTTCGAACCCGAGTGATCCGGGCCAGAAGCTGATATATTAGTTACTGGGCCACCTCGCGCCTGAATACAGTAGCGTGCGACCC
The DNA here is from genome assembly GCA_004367875.1 of Oikopleura albicans. Taxonomy (NCBI): domain Eukaryota; kingdom Metazoa; phylum Chordata; class Appendicularia; order Copelata; family Oikopleuridae; genus Oikopleura; species Oikopleura albicans. The sequence continues at coordinate 10,637 of SCLG01001002.1, forward strand.
CATCTAAATAGCTAAATTGGCACCACCTGGCCAATAAAAATGCCGTATTAACATCCGACCAATCAAATTACCGAGAAATCTATATTTATATAAATAAGCTCGTCGTTGGCATCGGGCCAACCCACGTATATATTTTTACCCAATCAAAATTGGTTTGATAATTATTGAAAAATTGTCATTATAAAATCAATTCTCAATTTAATACAAGCCAGGTGGCGCTAATACGAAGTAGTATATAGCAACTACAGTATAATAAATAAACTTCATTTAATTTACAAAATTGACCGAACAGTTCGGTAGTTTTAAAGAAATTAACTGATAATATTTAGGAGAGTATATCACTTATGCAACACTGGACAAAATGCATAAGAATATGCGCGAGAAGATCACAGCGGATCTGAAAGTCGTTAGGGCCGCTAACTCGGACAACTCCGCATCAGATACGCCCCTTCAAACAACATCATCAGAAGGGTCAGTAGGTAGTCTGGCCGAATTCGTCGTCCCGGATGTCTCAAACTCGGACCAATCTTGGACCGACCCGGACAAATGGAATTACAAGTTTATCGCGACATCAACCCAAATCAAAAACTTGCGCCGGGATTTCACGAAAATGAATGACTCATTAGTAAAGGAGTTAGAAACCATGAATGTGTCAATGACACACTCAAGGTCGCTAAAACCTGAACTACATGCTCTTCCTGATAAGGAAGATCATAATGAGACACTCGTGGTCTTGCGAGACCATCTGTGCGAAAATCTACTTATCTTGCAATTACCATTATCAAATATGGTAATTAGCGAAATTTGTGGATTGCACTATCGTACTATCCCTTTCGCGCTCGTTGAGTGGGTAAAAAGTCGTGAAGGGTTATCAAAACAGGACTCGACAATGCTTGAATCGGTCATGTTGGCAATTTGGGACGGTTTTCAAACAATCGTTAAAGAAACGGCCGTTTATGACAAGCTGTCTCTCCCAAAGATAGCTTGGACCTTCAAGTCAATTTCACGAAACGCACGAAAAGCGAAGTGAGTAAAAAATCTATTGAAATAACCGGATTTCCGGTAATTTTTATATATTGTGTATCCGTTGAGACTAAAAGGCAAAATTGAACAAAATAATTTTTAAGATTGTCTACAGTCTTCCCATTCACAGTGTTGAAGGAACAAACGGGCCAAATTGCGAGAATTCGAACATATTTGGAACTTTCGAATTTATGCGAAGAGGTCCTCCCAACGTCCTTCTTGCACAGAATGACCACTTTCATCACAGCAGCGAACACAAAAGACTACCGCCGAAAACTCCTACCGGACCTTAAGGTTAAGGTGAAAACACCAATGCCATCGTCCGGAAAAGCCATCACATCATCGGCATCGGAGGAATCGATCATGTCTTGTTCATCAATTACCGGAACTCCGGTCATTAATACAAAAAAGCTGAGCTATAGAAGATCTAGCGAGGTGGTTCCCCCAGACTCAGACGAGGACTGCGAGGAGGGATCCTCACTGGTTAAAAAGTTCAACGCAACAGAGAACATGGTAAAAAATGTTGTCGAGCACGAAGTGATTGACTTGGACCAGTTGAAAGACTTGGGGCCAAAATCAGTCCAACCGCCGCCAGCAACAGTTTCACCGCCAAAAACACCCGCGGTTGGTACTCATGCAGATGTACAAAACTTGTTGCGCCGGATTAAAGAATCGAAAACGGTGGTCGAAACGGCAAGTCAACCAGCCGACCTTGACGAGGCCGCTTTTGAAAGAGTGAAAGATATAGTTCAGAAATTGAACTCTCGCACTAAAAACAAATTAAACATTACGATGTAACCGTAAAACGGGAACATAGAAATGTTTAAAAAATAAAACCATTTTTTCACTGAAAAAATTATTTATGAACTAAAATATAATATAAAATTACCGGACGTCCGGTCATTGGAAATTATTAGCGTTTTATTATACCGATTACGATGCAAATAAATAACGTAGTAACATTTAGAACTCGATAATATCTTGTATGATCGGATCTGACAGTGAGTCAGACGAGTCGGAATCGGAAAACGACGATTTGGAGGAACTCCTCGAGAAAAATCTCAGAAAACAAAATGGCGAAACATTCCAAAAATTCAGCGATAGGAATGGCATTTTGAACATCGAAGGCGAATTCGCACCAAGAGCAGTCTTAGCGGTAAATTTTCAAAACCGAATCGTTATAAACGAAAAAGGGGTCATACAGGGCCCTTATACACATGACGAATGGAAAGGTTACTCACACGAGCTCTGGCTCGAAGTGAGTAAGCTTACCGAGCCTGAAAGATTTGACGCAGTCGGGTACAAACCCGACTGGCGAGATTTATTTTTTCGGTCGCCAAAACACTTCTATGCTGGATCTTTCTACCATTTTAGTGATCACTGGTTACCAACTATAAATACTCTACCAGACGACGACGACCTTAAACACTTGTGTTACTCGTCAGTCTGGTCGGGCATTGATTTGTTTAGGGACTTAGGGCACGTGCCAAAAAGTGAACCACGAAAATTTCGAAATAAAGGGAAATTTTACACAATCCCAGTTAAACATAAATTAAACTGTTGGACCCTAAACAAACTTAAAGCCAAAGGATCACCAGAACTGTCAGAAAGATTGCAAAAATGGTATCCACCGGTCAAATATGTACCCATGACAATGGAGGGAAAGTCGCCAAATTTTAAAACAAGACCAGAAATTTGGAACTACCACGAATTTTTATGTCAAGAGATAACTAAAGGCCTTAAAAATTCTTCAATGACCAGACTGTCTGGTAATTTAAAACCGATATTATCATCACAGTGGGTTGTAGCAGACGAACCAGGTCGAAAAAAGCGCAAGTGTTTCGACGGGGGCCTGATAAAGTGTCTAGAGTTACGGAAATCACCGTGCAAACTAGACACTATACCGATTTTTTGTGAAAACATCGGCTTTAATCATCTACTAACTAAAGTAGATGATAAAGAGGGTTTCTATCAATTCCTATTAAATGGAGATAGTATACCCTATACCGGTCAAAAAATCGGTAAGTCGCAGTTCGTGACACGGGCGGCCGCCTTCGGATTACCGCGAATCCCCGCCGATTTCCAGCGGGGAAATAATTGTGCGGTCTCCTTTTTACAACGCCTTGGGGTTAACATAGCGTTGTATTTGGACGATCGAGGCATGGTGGATTTACCGTTTGAACGGCAATCCAAATTTCATGCCCCGATCAACGCCTTTTTAACATGCCTAGTGTTAATTTGCGTAGGCGGCTTCATTAGTATCGATAAAAGTGAACTTTTTGGTAGTACGGAAATGGAATTTTTGGGTATGTTATTAAATACAGTAGACAAAACCGTCACAGTGCCCATGGCCAAGTGGGAAAAGCTGATGGGCAGAATGAAGCCGCTAGTTAAGGGCGAGCAAAAATCAATATCAGTTAAAGATATTGAACGCATTAGAGGGCTAGCAGTGTCTTTCTGGCATGCAATACCCAATGTGAGATTGTATATCAGAAGACAAACTGAAGCCATCCAATGGGCCGCCGCAAAAGGCATCGATTTTTATGAAAAATTACCAGACCGTCTGGTCATCGAATACTCCTGGTGGGTAGAACAGGTATACATCGAAAAATCATGTAGTTGGGTGCCGAAAAAAGTAGCACATTTAGAAATAAAAAATGTCTATACCGATGCATCCTCCTTTGCGGGCGGGGCCTGTATCCTACAAGATACAGGAAAACTGACAGACGTCTTTACGATATATTGGTCAAGAATAGAATCTTCTTGGCCAATACATCTTAAAGAGGCCATAATTATTTACAGGGCCTTACTGAGATACGGTAAGAGCCTTGAAAATAAATTAATAACGGTCTTCACTGATAATGAAGCCGTTTTTAGGTCCGCAATTTGTGGTGCCCGAAACAGTATGCTGAATGACATTATCCTTATGATAAATCAGCACTGTAGGGACCTAAACAGTGAAGTAAAATATGTGCAAGTTGGCACAAAGGACCAACTAGCAGACGCCCCGTCAAGGCGCCTAGATTTTAATGAAGAAAGGATAGACACTAGAATTTTTTACATATTAGAAAGTTTATTAGGTCTAAAATTTCATGTTGATTGCATGGCAGCTAGCTGGAATAAAGTTTGTGAGACCTTCATAACAAAATGTTTTGAAGATGAATTCCAAGAATTCGTCGATTTCTTCACAATTACCAGACTGTCTGGTCATTTTAACTTGTGGGTGTTTCCCCCAAAGTGCCTTTTTACTAAAGCCACAATACATCTCTTTAAATATTTCATGGATAGTAATTGGGTCCTTATAAATCACCGATTTCAAGAATGGGCGACAATCATCCCAAAGCTTATTTCGAATAAAAATATATATTTTATTAAACTGAGCGATAAAAATAAACCGGCCACACACATTCCTACGCGAAAACGTGAGAATGCGGGTGAAATACAGGCTTATTATAAACCAAATATAGGCCCTTGTGAAACTTGGGCTATAGTTCACCTGGTGGATACCAGAAATTTCGATTTGAACGTTAAACTGCAAAAATTCAATACCTTAGAATACTTATTGACTGAATTGCTGTCTTAAAATCATTATTCCTGAAAATTAAATTACCGAAAGTTCGGTTATTTGACAAATAATATTAACTAAAACTCTAGAAATTATTTATTCTAGAAACCTATAGTATTGTATCAGGAACTCGTAAAATGTCGGATCATTTGGACGCAACAATGTTGCACAACGAACTGACGTTTGGTTTCGAGAACATGTCCGACGAATGTAAGAAGCGTAATGTCTCTAAAGGATTTAGAATCGATATTACTTCTGACATTCGAAAGGGCCTTCTCAACCTTCGAGAACTCGAAGGAGGAGAGGTCGTCGAGCTTGAAGCTGACCTTGGCAAGTATAAAACAAGAAAGGCTCAGTTTCGGCAAGAGTTCGATGAATGGTCCCAAAACCAGGCGATCTTGCGAGAAGCCTACAATAATTGGACCGAAATCGGCCCTATTCCGGACGCGGCCCGAACTCCCCAACAACGAGCCGCTTTCCTGCCTTATCAAGCCAGAACCGAAAACGACTGGCAAACGATTTTGAAGCACACTGACGATCAAGTGTCAACTGCGTGCCGAAATTTGCAGGTGGAATAAAATATATGTATCAAACTATAAATTCAATATATCGTCCAACCTATATACACAGACGTATATCTAAGTATACTGTGCATTTATCCCTAAATTACCGGACTTCCGGTCATATAAATTATAAATGGGGTTATGTTTGGTAGGAGATATCCAGTATCGTCAAACGGTGCTCGAACGAACTTGAAAAGTCAATTCGATCAAAGGGCGTCTACGGTATCCAGTTGGATAAGGAGAATGACAAAATATGGGCAAACCTTCAATGTGCGCCACCATATATTGATACTCTCCAACCCGAGAAAGAGGACCCTATGGTCATTGGACGGGACCTTAGAGCGCAACTGACAAGATTCCAAACAACGGTAAGCCCAACAAAATTGGAATCTTAAATTACCGGACATCCGGTCATTTTACTATAAATATCAAAAATTTTATTTATATTGTAAATTACCCATAGGCAAACCACGGTAAAGCCATCGTCCTGCTAGAACGCATCATAAGGTCGTACCCGGAAGGTACCGGGTATTACGATATGGTCAAGCAAGCGAAGGAACGCCTAGAAGGGTTAAAAACGACGCGAGGGTATACCCGTGCCAAACTGCTGGAAACAATGAAACCACTGCTGGCGCGCGAGGGCTTCAATGATGCCGAGTCACGTGAAGTGAAACATGATCTCGACCCCAAAATGAAGGAACACGCGGTACAGCAAACCCAGCTTAAAATGCAGCGTCTGCTCGAAGCCGATATTAAAGAAGGCCGCGAAAAAACTCTGTACACTAGCTGTGGTGAACTCAACGTTCAAAAATTTCATAGCTATTTTGCCCGCGCCCAGAACCCAGAAAGAGACCCAGTCGCTAAAAAGAAGCCTAATAACCAACAGGCCAAGAAGGGTCAGAATAGCCAAAATGGTAATCAAAATAACCAAAAGGGCAATAACACTGGTAATGGAGGCGGGCAAAATAAGAAAAAGCGCAAGAGTCAAAATAACGGGGGCAACGGGGGAAATGGTGGCAATAAAAACACTCCAAAAAAGACTCGTATAGTCGACGAACTATACGAGAAGCTTAAAGAGGACGGTTTTTTGAAAAAATAAAAAACTATAAATGAATTAGGAAATAAGGTACCGAATTATTCGGTCATCTAGTACTAAATAAGTTTATTTTTTCCCCACCATTTAACCCAATAGACAGAATATTAGATTAATAAATTACCGGACGTCCGGTCATTGTTATTTTTCTCGTAACATGTGTGTAATCAGAAACATGATTAAAAGTTCTAGGCTTGTTACAGTTCATGCAACCTTTAATAACTAGAACAATATGTACTTCTAATTCTATAAAAACATAATTTAGAATGGAGGTTACATCGGTACCAACTGACTTGTTATGCGAAATGCTAGCGGAGTTATCGAAATACTCGGCGTCGCTTGAGGTGCTCGAACCCACAAGAGCTAGAAATATCAACAATATCCTAGCAAAAGTGGTCGAGTGGAAAAATGACGTCATAGCGGGCACTACAAACTCCCCATTAGACGACGTTATAGAGGGTATGGCGATAGACAAAGCACAAAATCAACCATTAGCCCAAGGTAATTACGTCAAAAAACTCAGAACAAATTACCAGAAATCTGGTCATTTTAAATTCGAGAAAAATATACCGTTATACACCAGTATAAAAGAATATTTAGAAACAGACCAGTCGATTCTGAAGAACAACGATTCTAAAGAACCGAACAACAAAAAAGGTTTATTAATGCATTTGACTAATTTAGATACTAAAAAATTATTCAAAAGTAGTTAAATTCGCCAATGTCAAAGCGGTGGAAGGTCTCACAAGACAGGTAAATCGGTTGAGATCGCGCATAATTTCAATTGAAACGAATCTGGGCGTCCCACCCTTCCAAGAAAAACCGCGCAACCGCGGAAAAGTCTCTAAGAAGGGCCGGGGCAAAGGCAAAGGTGGAGCTAACAATTTTCACCAACCACCCCCGGCGCAATTCAACCTGGTAACACCAGAGGCTTTCTTCGCCGATCTTCAAAACAAGGCGGGAATTAGCGGCATCCAACAATTCGTGGATATCGCGAAAGAAGAAAAAACTGAAATCTAAGCCGTTTATTAAATAATCTTTTAATATACAAAACTACCGGAAGTCCGGTCATTTTCTTCAACTTACATTACCTGTTACATCACCAACCTGCCAGTTATGTATCCTTATAATATATATATAAACAACAACGAGAACGAGTTTCTATTTTATATATTAGAATTAAGGTCATTCATGAAAACAGTTATAAAAATTGTTGTTATATTTAGAATGAAAATACGACAAATATTGCTCGATAATACCTCTGAACCACATTGGGATCGGCAATCAGCAAAAATTTGGGATGAGTTCATAAACTCCAGAATTTACCGGACAGTCCGGTCAAAAAATGATGCGATTAAAGAGTTCGTGATCTCGCGCTTCTGTGACAAATGCCAGCAGAAAATTATTTCACCAAAAAATATTGGCAAATACATCGCTCAGTTATTAACCGCAGCAAGCTGGCAAACAAAAATAGTCCTGACGGCAAAACAACAAAAAGACCTCCGATCACAGGGAAGACGCTGGGAGCGGGCCCTTTTGCCTTATATGCCCACAGAAAATAGACAAGCTACCTACCTACCACTTTATAAATTAAGGGAGCTTGTCCATTTTCTGTGGAAATTAGACCTAACTAATAGGTCACGCGACGCTTCAAAATGCGCCGCAATCGCGCTGTTGTGTTGCTGGACAGGCGGCGCACGCATGATAGACGCAGTCCGCCTAAGATGGGAAGATTTAAGGGAGCACGTTAACGCAACGGGCTCGTTTATATCTGTTAGAATTAGAGTTTCTAAAGCTAACTCAGGCCAAAGAAGAGAAATTTTAAGTTTTTTGAAATTAAACGATAAAAAATTAGATGTTTCTCACGGACTGAAAGAATTATGGCTTTACAAAAATAAACCCAGCAATGGATTTATTTTTGAAAATCCAAAAACGGGCCAAGCTTATAAACCACACCAACTGGTCAGACAGGCTAGACTAACAGCAAAATCGTTAGGCTGGCCGGCTAAAAGCTGGCCAAACGCCCATAGTGGTCGCTGTTCGGTCGTTCTAGTGTTATTAAAAATGGGCCTGGGCGACCTACAAATCACGCAGTTTATGCGATGGGTCGCGGGTAGCCAAATGTTATCGCATTACCAATCGGTACGCCTTCATCACACCAGCACAGGTGTGGCGTATAAAATAGGCACACTAATAAATTCAAACAGAATTGGGGAAGTCGAGCATGACCTATTAGACTAGGCCATTCTGAGATCCAAAAACATATTTATTACTGTCAAAAAACTACCGGACATCCGGTCATTTCATAATATAAAATACAAAAATTTAGTTTTATAAATTGAAAAAAGGCTTAACGAATCAAATTTTTAGAAACAAGTAATTTATTATGTGTGATGTTAAGCTACTAACAGATTTAGTTAGCGAAAGCAACATACCAAAATTAACTTGTCGCCGTGTGTCGTACGTATTACAAAAAATCGTAGACGACACCAGATTAGCAGCCGAGATCAGAGCGGAATCCAGAAAATGTCGTGCTATGGTTAACAACCTCAACAAGACAGGAATCTGTACAAAATTTACTTTACTCCTTATCTTATCGGATATAGGCATATTAGATTTTGTAAAAAGACGCCTTATTTTTTGGTCCAGCCAAGCTGGGATGAGTGAGAACGCATCAGTCCCCTCCGTGTCAGATATAACAAAAGACCTGCACGATTTATTTATTATCTCAGATGAATTATCCCCATTGAGACGTTTGCGAAATTGGTCCAGAACAAATATTAGAAGATAACTGTAAAATTACCGGACTTCCGGTCAATTATTTCGAAATAGGAATATATAAATTTTATATCATATATAAAAATCTTATTAAAACTTTTGAAATTTTTACAGAATGAATAATATTGAATACGACCTCGACGTCTTGGAAAGCGACGTTTATGAGCAAATAATGGGAAACGACTGCGACGTTGCCATATTGGAAAACGAAGCGTCACCGGATCAAATGATGGATTTGGCACAGTTTTTCGTGCGTAATTCATCATACGCCATAAATGTCGTCGAAGGGTTAAACAGTTTGTTGGAGGGTATCGAAACACTTTCCGAAACATACGGCCGCTTAAACGGGGAATATGTCTCAGTTGATAGATTTATATCAAAAGTATTCGTCGTTACACAAAAAGGTTAGTATTAAATAAATGTCAATTACCGGACATCCGGTCAATTTAAATAATTATAGGGTTTATCATTTTGGGCAACTCACCCTTGAAAATGATAACAAAAAATACCATCAACAATGGTATAAACATACTGGCCAGCGACTTGTGCGTAGACCTATTTACCCATTACTGGCGTAAAGAGGACCTGCAATCGATCGACCAGTGGCGTAAACAGTTCTTCTTGAGAGAACTCGTCCCGGGGCTGAAATCGTTGAGGATCATCCTAGAACAGCATGCAACAATATCCCATGCAAAAACTAAGGAGATAATCAGCAAACAACGGGAAAAGGAGCAAGAACTTCGTTTAGAGCGACAAAACATGCTTCAAGAATTAGAGGATTTGAATAAAATTACCGGACGTCCGGTCATTTAATGAAGATAAAGATAATTACTGCTAGCTAACTGCCTTTATGCTGTAAAATGCTAAACAAACGTATAACAAATAAAAGTGATATCAAGAAATTTATCTCTTGTGTATATATGTATGAGCAGGAAAAGGTATATCATATATTATCTTACATTAAAAATTAACCCCTTAAAACACGGTACTGAGCACGGTACTGAGTATGGAAGGTATATACTATATCATTAAAAATACCGAGTTCGGGGTATGTCCGTAATTAGAAAAGAATTAACGGATACAGTAGGACTTATAATTCTATAAGAAAAATATAATTACCAAAATCTCAATAACAAAAAATATTTTATTATAAATTATAAGTCGTAGTGGTAAATTCTCTAGAACACCCCGAGAATCGGGGTGAAAAACAGAATGATGAAATTATTCATTCTAAAAGTTATTCGCGAGTGAATAACTTGTCCCGGATTAAAATTCCGAATTATTTAGGAATTTTTTATTAATTCGGGATAAATCTACGATTTAAGGGTCCCACCCACCCTTAAGATCATTTATAGCCATCTCTTATCATAAAAGAGTAAACTCCTTTAATAGAATGGCTACCAATAATCTTCCCAAAAGAGAAGGTTACTTATACTATATCCGTTAATACCTCCTTCGGGGTATGTCCGTAATTAGAAAAGAATTAACGGATACAGTAGAATTTTTTTTATTTTTGCAAAAAAAGCACAACCGCCCCTTAAATAGCACAAGCGTCCCTTATCACGCCTTCTCCTGTAATATAACAATGAGTAATATGATTGGATCTAGAA
>SCLG01001003.1:5650-16893 GCA_004367875.1 Oikopleura albicans
TCGTTTTGGAAATTTGATTGGCTCAATTCAAGTGCGGAGTATTTAGGCCCAAGGGAATTTGAGCGAATCGAAAATGAAAAGTCAACACATCATCATCTGGCAATTGTTGTCACAAACGCAACCAAGGTGGTTTTTTATTGAAAAAGCCAAATTTTCCCTTTCTGAATTAAGTTAACAGAAAACGGAAGTGTTTTTTTTGTTTAGAAAAATTCTAGCTTAACCGCAAGTAGACTGTCCACGGTCGAAAATGAAAGTCATATTTTGCAGGACCTCAAAATTTCACAGGAGATGCATTTTCACAAACCCGAGAAACTGACCAAAAATTGAATTCTCCAGTGGAGAATCTCCGCCCAAAAATACCTACGATCCGAAAGCTTTGTGATTTTAGGAGGTGGACCGTGGACAGCCTAACCGCAGGGGCAAATTGTGCACAATTACATGTTTGTCCCCCTACGGATTATATGCCACTTGGGACCCGTTGGAGTTAAAGAACTTTTATTATACCTACTAAAATATAAAACATTAAAAAAACAACAGTTTAACATCCACTTTCTTCACAATCAGCTGCCTCAAAACTCCAAAAATTCAACATCAACAATTACTGGTTTTTTCTTGCCACCAAGTGACCTAAATGTTGCCTCAAATTTCATTTACAAAAGATCAGACGTAAATTATGAGGTAATCCAGCATCCGAAGCCTTTTATTGAACACGACGGAACAAAAATTGATGGGGACTCTTGCGCCCTTATTATTGAAGATAATTTATTTTTATTCGGCGGAAGTTGGGATACCGAGCACCAAAATCAAATTTCAATCGTTTATTCAGGCATGGCACACACATGCTCGTTTTTTCGTTTAAGGAGGTGAGTGGCCTTTTGTTTACAAATAAACTTAAAAATCAGGAAAATGACACTTAGAAATATTTTAGTCGTTTTATCAGTTGACTAAGGCTTTTTCTGTATTATTTCGATGGTATGGTACTCTCTAATGTCTAGTCTAATAAGAAAACATCTTCGATCACAAAATTGTTACTAGCTCCGACTACAGGGACACTTATTACACAAGAATGGTCGTTTTTGGAGATGATTTCTACGGACCGTATTTTTATTTTGGAGCAGTTTCGGTGGTATTAATTTTATTTTCTTTGTAATAGTTGCTCTAAAGCAAGGCGCTGAAAAGTTTGACGCCGATTTTTGATATCTGTTTTTCATCATTAAATTGATGGTCGTGAATCTGACTGATTTGAGCATTTTTAGTGTTTTTCGTGATTATTTTTTTTTACGAGACATTTATTCAAAAATCTAAGACAACAATTTATGGTTCCTTGCTAAAACGAAGCTTGTAAACAAAAAACAACTCAATAGTATCATAGTTGGTGAACTAGATCCAATATCCGATTTGATTTTTGGGAAAGTTCACGACCTAGCCCTATGGTCCAGTTTTGGTTCGGTAAAACAAATTAACTGAGTTCATTGAAATCCACAATATACAGCGTTGTTTACAAACACTTTTTTGACATGTCATATTTGTTAACAAAGGGCCACTCACCTCCTTAACTCGTCCTTAAATATTCCATCAATATTCTTGAAAAATAAAAATTGTGAGCCTAGTTTTCCCGTTATATAGACATACACCACCTAAATCTGTAACTTACCACTAAGTAAGTTATCAAAAGTGATATATGAGTTAGCAAAATTAGTTAGCTTAGGTAGTTAAAAAAAGTATTTGAACTGATTATAAAAAGATTTATAATTGTGTATGTCAAATTTCAGGCGGAATTCGTCGTATAAGTACAATTCCGTTTCCATTTATTGAAGGCCGGTGTCTTTTCGAGAATGGTATCGTTACCCTTTGTTTCTCGATATTTGATGAATTATCGTGTCATCAAACTTCAGATCTCATCACTTTTATCCCAGTAGCCCAAAAATGTAAATTTTATCACGATAACGGAAAAATTGTGAGCTTTCAAAACAAGCTGACTGCAGTGGGTGGGTATTCGATATATACTATGGAGTTTACTTCAAATGTTGAAGTTTTTGATGGGGATCAATGGGACGACCAAACTATACCGCAAGTGCCTTATGATTATTACTCAGTACGCCGCATTTCGGTTTTGGTACTGGAAGAGGTACTGGAAGAGCAAACTCAAGAATGTATGTTTATTTTTGGTAAGTGTCATTACACCCTTTATGTTCGAGATTTTTCCGCCAACACACTGCAAAGTTATGTTGCCGTTGAAAACACAATTTTGCAACATAACTGTGCAGAGGTATAAAATAGACTTTTATTTTGTATGTAACAAATTACTCGATTTGAATTACATGGTTTTGCCAACTGAGGGTTTCGTGTTTTTAATAAACGGCCCTTATTTGGCGACAGGACCATTATTTCGTGGACTAAGGATAAAAGGACTTTATTTTTACAATTTACATTAAGGGACGGTTTGCTATTTTTGGCCCTTTTCAAAAAAACGTAGTAAACGATACATCTATGTAAGCATTATAAAAATTAGCGACCCTTGTTGGCGCACACAATTCTTATTAGGCGTCCGGCCATAATTTTTCGGCCCTTACTAGGCACCCCTATACTTCTAAACTTAACTAAAATCCAGGATGGCCTCCATATGTATATCACACAGTTTTCTAATAGATCGATTTAATTAAATATTGTCGTCTACAAAGCCGAAAAGAGATTGAATTCTGACAGGCTGTTCATTTTTGTTTGCAAAACTTATTAATTTTAATTATTAAACAAAAAAAGTTGTGAATAATTCATTTTTAGTGTTTAATGGATCCGTGTTGCGTTTTTGTGGTCAAAATTGGTCGCAGAAAAAACTGAATACCGCCCCGGGTTTTTTTCGCTCTTTTGTGAGCGGAAACGATATCTTCCAAATTGGAATAACAGTATCAGAAAAGTTAAGGTTTGATTTTTATGAATTTCATTATTGATCATTATGAGTAATGACGTCATATTCACCATAATAATTAAGTATTGATGTTATTGACAAACGCGACCTCTTGCGATGGAACGAGACGAATTTAGGTGGGTTACATTTTGTGGCACCGCGGTCTTTCCGAGAAACCGTTTATCAGGGAAAATTCACAAATTGGTTTTTCAGGGAAAATTAGAGAATTGGTTTTTCCAAGAAAACATCTATCAGGGAAAATCCAAAACAAGCGTCGTTGTTTCGCTGTTCGAATTTCATGAGCAGCTTCTTCTTTAATTACCATTTGTGGTTTTTCCGGGAAAATCCATTTGTGGTTTATCCAAGAAAAAGTTTTTCAAAGAAAACGTCTTTCAAGGAAAACGTTTTTCCAAGAAACGGGTTTATCAAGGAAAACGTTTTCTCGCATAAACGTTTTCTTGGAAAAACCGCGACGCCACATTTTGTGTGCGTTTTTTTTTTGTTCAAGCGAATATTTTTTTTTCGTACGTTTAAATAAATAATTTGAAAATTTTATTTAATAAAATTAGATTATTAACAAAAACTAAATTCTGTAAAAGCTATCCTTAATTTATATATTTATATATAATATTTAAAACAATTTTTTAATCAATCTTAAATCAAAAATAATTTTAGTAGAATGTTACTTTTCGATTACAAAATTGTTTGTATTATTATTTGTTACAAAACTTTAATTATTTTTTGTTACAAAATAGTTTATTTTTAAATTTACTAGTAAATTTTTATAATATAGAATTTATTTTTTTATATACAATATTAGCCGCAAGTCGCCTCCAACCATATTGTTAGCTTAACAAAAAAGGAAGAACTCCTTATTTGTTTTCGCGTTGTTATGGTAACGCGGCAAATCGAAATTGGCAGCAGCAAACAATTAAGGTGTTACGCTTACAATTGTATTTGTAACCATATTTTCGTGAAAACTGTAAAATAAAATAGAACGAGGTTAATGGTTAAACTTTAACCCTCAGTAATGGGCTCTAAATATAATCCACCTTTAAAGTAACACAAAGACAAAATATTTCAAATAATATTAAACCTAACTGCCATCCACCAATAATACTTCCTCTAACACTCAAAAATGAAGACTATTTTGGCGCAAATTCTATTTTCTGAGAACCGGGGGCTTTGTTTGAGTAGGCAATTTTTCCACAAAAAACGCATATTTGACGGATGAAATGTGGAAAAACAATTATCGCGTTCAAAAGCTTTCTGGTCGCAGCATCCTCAAGTTCAACAATATACAACATCATTATTCTCGGCTTTTTAATACACAACTAATTTATTACTTGCAGTAATTTCTGTCTACAGTACGGCACTGTATTTCAAATCGACTTCTTTAGTTTAATAAAAAAAAACTTGTTTCATTTTGTTTAAAGAGTTTCAAAACGACTTCAACCTCGTTTCCCTTCAAATTAAGGCCACTTTTCTCATTTTTCTAAGATTAAGATCTCTCTTTGTAAAATTTCAAAATAATTTTTCTTCTCCAATTAAGGGGCAACATTTTCAATTTCCAAGGGGTAAATTCGCTCAGTTTTATCAAGTCAATGGTTATTTCTGAAAAGTGGCCGCTTTCGAAAGTAAACATTTCTTTTGATAATTTCAAAATAAAAATTTCTCAATTTTTGATTTTTTTTTTTAAATAAATTTTTTTATAATTTATTGCCCATAACAGTCAATGTTTAGTCTTTGTTAAGGAATTTTTTTTCAGAAATATTACCATTAGTTTCATTACGAAATTTCAAAAAAAAATATAATCAGATTTTTTTGGGAGAAAAATGGTCGAGATGACTTTTGAAATTGAGAAAGTCGGGCATTATTTTATTTTATTTTTTGAAATTTTACAAAACGACATTTTCCCATACATTTCTTTACAGTAATGTATTGGAAAAAAGTGGCTTTATACGCCATACATTTTATATAATTAATGCCGTACAAACGGTATTTGAAAAATTCAAAAATGTAGGTATCTTTAGGGATTGACCAATTATTCTTTTTCACACAATAAATTACATTTACGGAGCAGATACAAGCGTTTATATTTGATATTTCAGCAAAGGCCATTCCAAAGTAAGGGCCGTTTAGTTGAACACTTTCACCACGAAAAAAAAGCTTGACTCCGGGGTAAAAGTTCGCGAATTCCTTGTAGGAGTTAAATTAATACTTAAGGTTTATACGCTTTTAAATTAATGAATAAGAAAAAATTGCAAATCTAAGCATAAATTAGACGTAGTTGTGCACAAAAAAATACCGACCAAACTGCACTTATGGTAATGGGTTTTATGTTAATGGACCTTATTATCATTTAATTTTTATCACAGCAGCGTGACATATTTTTACTAAAAATGTCAAAAAAATCAATTGATTTCTACATAATGTTGGTTAATTTAAGGACGTTGATGATGTTCACTGATAAGAAATTTTGTGGGTTCAGTGTTTTTTTTTGTTTAAACCAATCAAAAGTTATAGTCTTGTGTGACATGGTGATCTGACCAATCAAAATCGGTTCCTCAACCAAATTTTGTCCATTCGAAATGACGTCACAAATAGAGAAAGGAAAATGACGATAGCTGCGGGAAAAAGTTTCCTATGCCGCGCCCGATAAAAAAATATATTTATTTGTTGGGCTTNAATTTGAACGTATTTTTTGAACGTTATTTTTTTCTAGAATTCCGTCCATAATGAACGTGTTTGTACTTCATAATTGTAGTAGAACCTTAACCAGTTCATAAAACAAATGAAAGTAATATTAAAATCTAGTTTTCCAGTTTTCGAGTTTTATTTGTACACAACGGTAGTGACCCGTCCTTAACATATATTTCGGTTTTGGTACTGGAAGAGCAAACTCGAGAATGTATGTTTATTTTTGGTAAGTGTCATTACACCCTTTATGCTCGTGATTTTCCCGCCAACACACTACAAAGTTATGTTGCCGTTAAAAACACACTTTTGCAACATAACTGTGCAGAGGTGATCTACGGGTCAAAAATAGATTTGTGTTTTGTATGTAACACTTTACTCGATTTGAATTACATGGTTTTGCCAACTGAGGGTTTCGTGTTTTAATAAACGGCCCTTATTTGGCGACACGACCATTATTTCGTGGACTAAGGATAAAAGGCCTTTATTTTTAGTTATTATTTAAATATATAATAATATATAAATTACATCTTATATACAGGGGTCTTACATTAAAGGACGGTTTGCTATTTTTGGCCCTTTTCAAAAAAACGTAGTAAACGATACATCTACTGTATGTATGTATGTATGTATCATAATGTATGTGAAAGCATTATAAAAATTAGCGACCCTTGGCGCACACAATTCTTATTAGGCGACCGGCCATAATTTTTGGGCCCTTACTGGACACCCCTATACTTATAAATTTAACTTAAATCCAGGCTGGCGTCCATATGTATATGATACAGTATATCACACACTGTTCTAATATATCGATTTAATTAAATATTGTCGTCTACAAAGCCGACAACAGATTGAATTCTGACTGGCTGTTAATTTTTGTTTGCAAAACTTATTAATTTTAATTTTATTATTAAACAAAAAAAAATTGTGAATAATACATTTTCAGAGCGTCGTGGATCCGTGTTTCGTTTTTGTGGTCAAAATTGGTCACAGAAAAAACTGAAAACGGCGAATCGTTATGTTCGCTCTTTTGTGAGCGGAAACGATATTTTCCTAATTGGACTAATCGGTCGCTTACGTCAGTTGAGGTTTGATTTTTACGAATTTTATTATTTATCATAACTGCGTAATGACGTCACATTCACCATAATAATTAAGTATTGATGTTATTGACAAACGCGACCTCTTGCGATGGAACGAGACCAATTTAGGCGGGTTACATTTTGTGTGCGTTTTTTTTTTGTTCAAACGGATATTTTTTTTTTCGTACGTTTCAATAAAGAACTAGAAAATTGTGTGCCATATGCAACTTGCCAAAAATAATTTAAGTAGAATGTTACTTTTTGATTACAAAATTGTATGCATTATTAGTTTTTACAAAAGTTTAGTTTTACAAAATAGTTTATTTTTAAATTTACTAGTGAATTTTTATAAAATAGAATTTTTTTTTCAATATACACTATTAGCCGCAAGGCGCCTCCAACCTTATTGTTAGCTTAACAAAATAGAAAGAAATCCTTATTTGTTTTTCGCGTTGTTATGGTAACGCGGCCAATCGAAATTGGCAGCAACAAACAATTAAGGTGTTACGCTTACAATTGTTTTTGTTACCATATTTTCGTGAAAACTGTAAAATAAAATAGAACGAGGTTAATGGTAAAACTTGAACCCTTAGTAATGGGCTCTAAATATAATCCACCTTTAAAGTAACACAAAGACAAAACATTTCAAAAAATATTAGAGTACCAATCAATAGAGTACCACCAATAGTACTTCCTCTGACACTCAAAAATGAAGACTATTTTGGCGCAAATTCTATTTACTGAGAACCGGGTGCTTTGTTTGAGTAGGCAATCTTTTCACAAAAAAACGCATATTTGACGGATGAAATGTGGAAAAACAATTATCGCGTTCAAAAGCTTTCTGGTCGCAGCATCCTCAAGTTCAACAATATACAACATCATTACCTTCGTCTTTTTAATACACAACTAATTTATTACTAGCAGTATTTTCTGTCTACAGTACGGCACTGTATTTCAAATCGACTTCTTTAGTTTAATAAAAAAAACTCGTTTCATTTTGTTTCAAGGGTTTCAAAACGACTTCAACCCTCTTTCCCCTCAAATTTAGGCCACTTTTTTCATTTTTCTGAGATTAAGATATATTTTTGTAAAATTTCAAAATAATTTTTCTTCTCCAAATAAGAGGCATTTTTTTATTTCCAAGGGGTAAATTCGCTCAGTTTTCTCAAGTCAATGGTGATTTTTGAAAAATGGCCGCTTTTGAAAATTTCAAAATAAAAATTTCTCAAATTTCGATTTTTTTTTTCAAAATTTTAAGCCTAATTTTTAGTCTTTTTTTAGGAAAATTTTTTTTTCAGAAATAATACCGTTAGTATATTTTCAGAAATATTACTCAGAATTTTTTTTGTTTTTGGGAGAAAAATGGGCAAGATGACTTTAGAAAATTGAGAAATTCGGGCATTATTTGTTTTATTGAAATTTTACATAATGACATTTTTCCTATACAGCCATCTCTTTACCATAAAGGCCATTCCAAAGTAAGGGCCGTTTAGTTGAACACTTTCACCACGAAAAAAGCTTGACTCCGGGGTAAAAGTTCGCGAATTCCTTGTAGGAGTTAAATTAATACAGTAGTAGTTCAGGTTTATACGCTTTCAGATTAATGAATAACAAAAAATTGCAAATATAAGCATAAATTAGACGTAGTTGTCCACAAAAAAAATACTCACTAAACTGCACTTATGTTAATGGGTTTTATGTTAACGGACCTTATTATCATTTAATTTTCAATATTTCGTCATATTTCCGCCTACGCCTTATGTAGTTATCTTGGCACGGTTGGATACACTTTTTAAACTTTTTACTTTTACTGTTTCGCTTATCGATGTTTGAAACAAACATTTATTTCGATTTTTTGTCTCACTTCTACAGTTAACTGCTCGGCCAAAAATCGTGCATATTTGTACGATTGGCTTTCAAATGCCCGAAATTGATGGGAGAATCAAATAATATTAAAAATTGCTGATAAATGAGACTAACCAAATTACAGGAAAAAAGTGTCGGGTATTTGGGAATCGATGAGGAGTTACGATTTTAACATGGACTGCCCTCAAACAATTAGTGATGAAGACTACGATTATTTACTTGGTGCAACTACTGTGTGTTCTGTTAATGCGTTCAACTTTACCTGCCTTAACACTTAACAGTAACATGTTTAACAGTTAACAGTAACATGTAGTTAACAGTGTTAGCTTAACACTCGAATGTCCAGTTATGCCCATTTTCATATTTCAACATTTGCTTGTCCAGATTCTATGCTTCTAGTGAAATAAACTTCTTTTACCATAAAAAACGATTGGCATTTCAATAGAAGTTCTATTTTTCGAATTTTCCTGGATGTTTGTCTAAAAGTGATCGATTTCTACAATATACACATTTTATAGTGCTTACATGTTTATATGAAACCCAGGTACACATTTTCACTTGGTCTTCTTAAAAAAATTCTATTTGGAAAAATTTTGTATTTTACAAACACAATTTGTATTTTTCCGAACATATTTTTTAGAACAAAAAAATCACACAACAACATACAGTCCTCACCTCGAAAACGGATGTTTTTTAATCTCGAAAATAGCGTCCGTAATGGGGTGAATTGTCATGAAGTGTCCATTTTTTGACTGTTTTGGGGAGATTTTTTCAAAAAAAGTGTCCTTATTGGAAGTAATCGTCCGTATTGAGTGCGTCCTCACTGAGAATAAGGACTTTAATAATTCAAAACATATTTTTCCAAACATTGTATCCAAGTCAATTTAAAAAAAATAAACGGGTTACAAAGAAGCTGACTGTGTACAAAACGCACTAATTACCTGAAAATAAAAATGATACGTTGAACTTTTGGATTAACTGTTAAAAGACGCAATTATCCTTTGAAACTAAAACTTTTTTACTTAGCGCCGCTGGTGGTGCTATATAGTGTCGATTTATTTCCTAAAGAAACTAAAAAACTCTTTATTCCAAAAAAATACGAGTAAAGTAAACCAATGCGCAGTTTTCCTGTAATTTTGTTGGCTAGTGTCATCTTGGCCGAATGGATTCCACGGGTTAAGAAAACACCATTAGAGAAAGCGAGAGCGGCAGCACGACGACAATTAAGACAAATAAGTTAAAAATTATACACCCCTGCCCGGTTATTTTACCGCGGACCTTTCGGACAAAACAATTTTGATGAATGAAAATTTTGATGAATAATTATTCGGGGAAATCCCGTCAGAAAGATTAAAATTTTTTGTAAATCTTAAAAAATAAACCCCATATTAAGTAAAATACAGTCCTTATTTCAAATACGGACGATTTTGATTCTCAAAAATAGCGTCCGTATTGGGGTTAATTGTCATAAAGTGTCCATTTTTTCGACTGTTTTTGGGATATTTTTCCACAAAAAGCATCCGTATTAGAAGAAATCGTCCGTATTGAGAGTAAGAACTGTACTATACATATATTTTGATGATAATGGAATAAAATTATAAATAAAATTATGGATAGAACTTGGGTACACACTAGGGAAATCACAAAAGTGGGGAAATTGCGAAACAAAATTGGAGGTATTTATTTTTTTTTTTGAAAAACGGCATTTTGAAAAACGAAAATATAGTTTATTTAGTTCATTTTTAACGCTATCGTAGACTTAAAACTGGAAAAACTGCCGCTGAACGTAGATTGGAATTTCGTGAACAATTTGGTAAAAGCCGTGGAAGAAAAGGTCGAAAAAAGGCCCAGAAACGAGAAAGAGAATTATGGGAGGAAACCCTGACGTCAACAGTGCGTCCAACAAAACAAAGTTCGACAAAACAAAGTTCGGCAAAACAGAGTTCGACAAAAAAAAGTTCGACAAGACAAAGTTCGACAACACAGAAACTATCAAACACAATACGATCTACAGAACAAACATTAACTTCATCGACGTTAGTGGTACTCCCAATCACTAAAAGTCACGTTAAAATATAGGCTATAGGCTTTAGGCCACAGTTGATGCGCACACAACGTAACGTCCCATAGCGTAACAACAGTTCTTGACCAAATGGTCGTTTGCACAAAACGCAACGATTTGACTCGTCAGATATTACACATATAACATTTTGTGTGTTTGAAAGCAACCCTAAAAAAATGATACGAACACCTTTGACCCGTTGAAGTTAAAGACTTCAAATAAGATAATAGACTACAAAAAAACTTGATTTAACCCGATACGCCGGAGGTACACAAAATGTGTTTTACGGACTTTAAATGGCTCTGATTTTTTTACTAGACCAAAAATTCGTGTTTCAATTCGACCAGATACTATAGTAACCCTAGGACTTAAATATTTGTACCCGGGTTCCTTTTCTAATGATTATTAACGTCATCGAAGTCTATACGAGAAAACGGGAATTGAAGAGCAGAACGAAAAAATGGAGAAAATTGACGAATCAAAAGAAATGCCGAAATTTCACCAAACACTGGATGATACCATGTTTGATACCATTTCAGCAGTCGAATTTAATCAGATGAATTTCGGTACTGAACAAGATATTTTAGAACCTTCTGCGTAGGGTACGATTTAATATTTCACTATGAGA
>SCLG01001003.1:17227-33861 GCA_004367875.1 Oikopleura albicans
GAATTTAATCAGATGAATTTCGGTACTGAACAAGATATTTTAGAACCTTCTGCGTAGGGTACGATTTAATATTTCACTATGAGAGAATTCAAAAAGGACTGGTGTAATCCCGTACAAAAATTTTATTGAAACTGAAAAATTTAGTTTCCAAAAACTACGGTTAAAATTTAAAAAGCAAAATGTTCCCAAATTTACAACCCTTGCACGTAAAGCGGAATAAGTTGTGATGCGTTATACAACTGTTTCATAACGTATATTTATAAACTGGCCGAGTACCAAATTCCCGTAAAAACGTTGATTGGTCATTTATCGTCAAAATAGGCCAACAGAAAAAATCGAACCCTTAAAAAGCCAACCTACGAATGCAAAATACGATTTGGATAACGAATGCATGTTTTACTTGTAGTTAGGGTGTTCAAAAGGATGGTCGTCTTCAAAAATTATTCCGTTATACACCCGTTGCGTTATTCTGTTTAATTTTTATGGTTTTATAGGTTACTTTTTTTCTGAAAGAACTTGGTGCCAAGACTTTCAGATATCACATATTGAATTTTAATTTGAACATCCTACTGGTAGTTCTTCGGGTTCGTCTACCGAAAATACATTATCAAACTGTGCCCAAATTGGCCAATTAAAAGAATGTCGGCCAAATGATGTTTGTTCGATAGAAGTCAGAAAACGCGATGCTAAAGTGGTTTCTCTAAAAACCATGTGCAAAAGTAAGTACAGTAGTTAAGAAAAAGACCTCCAAAAATTTACATATGCCTTAACTCCCGTGGGCTGTTGGTACCTCGCTTGAAATTTGACAAAAAAATTGTAACTTTCGGAAAATTGGAGATTTGAAACTACCGTCTCAAAATTAACCGACCCTTATTTTGCACAAACGCCCTTTATTCAGTAGGCCTTTAGTCAACATACCCCCTGTAGTGCTATAAATAATAGCCTAAAATATATATATATACAATATATAAATTAAAACAGTAATTGGTTAGACTTTTAACCGAAATATCAGGAAAAATGGTGACTTAATCGACCTTTTCATTTTTTCATGATGCCAAATTAAAAGAAACTTGGCTTAAACTTGGCTTAAATATAAATATTAAATNAAAACAGGGACAAACGTCCCTGTTTTTGGTTGGGGTACCGCACACTATTTTTGGTTGGGGGTTAAGCCTTTTCCACTCTAGAATTGTCCGAGAACAAGTTTAAGCAAATGTATGAATTTAGGCCGTCAGTCGTGTTTGGATCAGCAAAAACAGAATTTTGGTCCAGGGCCTTTATTTCGACATCAATGTCGACCAGAAGAAAATCTAACTGGTCGACAATTTGGCGCCTCAGTTTGTCGACAGTGTTTTTCGACTTGTATCGGAGATGCTCAGACGAATACAGGCGGTAATTGCTTTTCAACACAATTTGGCATTTCTGGCGGACTCGGCCAATTTTACTACGATATATTTAACCCGCAGAAGCCATGCCTAACAAGTTTGTGTCCCGAATACGGTCGGCCGTGGTGGTCGGCTGCTTTGCTTGATTGCCAACAGGAACAAGGTCTGACCAATGTGAGAGTTTACCAATAAAATGTACCAAAAATGCACCGAAAAATGGAGCAAAAATTCACCAAAAAATGTACCAAAAATGCACCAAACAATTTACCAAAAATGCACCAAAAATGNATCGGAGATGCTCAGACGAATACAGGCGGTAATTGCTTTTCAACACAATTTGGCATTTCTGGCGGACTCGGCCAATTTTACTACGATATATTTAACCCGCAGAAGCCATGCCTAACAAGTTTGTGTCCCGAATACGGTCGACCGTGGTGGTCGGCTGCTTTGCTTGACTGCCAACAGGAACAAGGTCTGACCAATGTGAGAGTTTACCAATAAAATGTACCAAAAATGCACCGAAAAATGGAGCAAAAATGCACCAAAAAATGGAGCAAAAATTCACCAAAAAATGTACCAAAAATGCACCAAACAATTTACCAAAAATGCACCAAAAATGCACCAAAAATGCACCGAAAATGCACCAAAAATGCACAAAAAATCTATTTTTTACAGTAAAAATTTTACTTTTTAAACCTTGTTAGGATCCATTTGTGAGTTCTCCGAGCAATTGTGATTATTCTGTGAAACCAGAACGATTTCAGATGTCACCACTTTTAACGGCACCGGTGGAAATGGGGATTTTCACAGAGTCCAAAAGACCGATTTCAAAAAATGACGAACCCAAACCGTCTGCAAAAACAGTCGCCGATGTGACCACACCGGCAACACCTGCATTTGGAAATGATCTTAGTTAGGGTACCAAGTATGTATTAGTTATTCACGTTTGAAGCTGGTGATAAAGTTTCAATTTTCGACTTTTTTCAACACAACGGATAGCGTAGGCGTTAATTTTTGGTCAAAAGTTGCATGCTGGACGATGAATAGCCAGACGGCTTACTATGCACCCGGTGAAAATTCAATCATTTTTTAACTACCAGGGGGAAGTGTGTGTATTCATACTTGTTTTTTCGTCGATTTAAGGAATATGGAGGCCCGTAGGTCAAAACGAGTATTGCTGACCCCCTCAACTTTTCGAAAAAATTACATTGACGGTATTTTTTTGCGTAGGTTTGAGATTTCGAACAGCTCTCTAGGGGCCCTGGTGGCCCAAATCAATTTTTGAATCAGAAACTACGTCAGATCGACATAGTTTGACGAGCTCTACAACTTGGCTTTACCAGTTTTTTCGAATTATTGCGAATTATTGTGTATTTTTAAGTGTGTGTATATATATGTGTGTATCCCAAAAAATCCTTCCCCCCTGAGAGTTAACAATCTAAAAAATCCCGTTTCACATTATACTTTAGGTTGTTTTTAATTGTTCTAAAAAATCTTAGCACCCTGGATAAAGTAATCACATCAATATAACGGACGAGGACAAAACGATGTTTTACAAAAGATTTCTCCTCGATTATAAAATTGACGAACTGTTAAAATGTGTAACGCATAACGATTTTACCAGCGGTATTGAAATACAAACTGACTATACATTTAAAATTATGCGGCAAAATTCAGAAATGGGTTCTAAAGTTTGTTAAACACGCCCTGCGCCATTATATGACCACCCGTTATCTGGCCGGACTTCCCGCTCGCATGTATCATATAAATTATATGTGAAGGAATACGCGGCGTAGTCTACGCCGTTATCTGGCCATTATTACGTAACAAAATGTTTTTTTGGCGAAAAGGGTCGACCAGATAACGGAGCAGGTGGTAATTGTATGCCACAATGCGATTTATATAACATAATTTTTTGCTGCGCGCCTTCGGGTTAACTATAATATGATATGAATATATTTTGCGTCTCATTATTTGATTAATTTGGCGGTAAAATTGCGTCTACATTTGAGCCAGCCAATATATTTCTTCAGCCAATTAGGGCCGTTTATTTCTCTAAAAAATCGTCATTTTTGGTAATTTTTTCTCAAAAACAATCAAACTTCAAAACCCTGACGTAGAACATAACTCTCGCATAACTTATCTCCGATTGGACAATGGTAAAATCGAGCACTTGTCATTCTCTGAAGGCGAAAGCGATTACACGAAAGTCGTTTTTGACGGGTTAAATCTATCCTGCGTCGGNCCGATTCCGGTTGTTTTATTGGAAGTTAAATTTAAACCACGAGATGGAAGTTTCAGGGATGATTCAAATTGGCGGAAAAATCGGTACTCAATTTCGGGCAGTTTTTATAACGCAATTTGCCGCGCCGATAACCCTCAGCATATGAGAAAATATGATTTTGACTAACCTGTATGAATTTATTTTTTGAGTTCGACTGCTCGACTTATTTTAATGTTCCAAGCATGCTCGAAAATATAAATACAGTCCATTCATGCTTAAAGCATAGGCAGGTTCTATTAAAGTGACAAAATATTTTCATATATATATATTTTACTTTAGGTCTCATAAAACTGAACGGTTTGATTTTCTTGAGCATGATGGGGTGAAAATGTGTCGGGTAGTTGAACTGAAAAAATAAGTAAAATTGTGTAATGCATTAAACTGGTATATTCTATGATTGCCATAAAAGGTTAACACTTCTCCGTACAGTTTGAGGTATAATAACGCGCTTCTCGCTTTTCTAGTTGCGCATTTCGTGATGACAAATTACACACAAGACGTTATTTCGGGTAACATCAAATGTGAAATTTGCGCGCAATTTACCCATTCCAATTTTAGTTTATAAAAGTTTACGCAAACTATTTTCACTGTATTTAGCTTTTGTATAATAAATTGTATTTCGTATGGCACCGTGATTTTGATTCAGAACAAAACGTTTTTTCAAGAAAAAATTTATTCGAAGAAAACGTGATTCGGGGAAATTTGTTTTACAAAATATAAAATTAGTTATTTTCTTCGAATAGCTTTTTCTTCCAAAAAAGTTTCCTGCGAAAGACCGCGTTGCCATTTTTTTTAAATGACATCAAATTTAGCAGTTATGAATTTATTTTTATACATGAACGGCAGAATAATGAATAAAGAGTAATAAATTAAGCCTAGTGGGATATTTATCAAGGGGGGTTTTCTAAATATTCGAAAATATACAATTTTGTTTAATTTTTGGTCAAAAATTCAAAGGAGGTGATTCTACCGTAATGACGGTATAATTGCTCGATTTTGTATTTTTCTTTTTGATCATAGTTACTGTATAAAATTTGGCTCTAATGAAAAATGAATAATTTCAAAAATTGTACGACATATGCCAAATTACGATTGAAAGGACAAATTTCGTTTAACGATATTAAATATCATATTGTCAAATTACGTGGTAATTAAATTAAACTATTATCGATAATTATAACAATATTTAGAGCATATAATTTATATAAAGAGGAGTAGCTCTCATGGCCCATTAGTGATGAGATACAGTTCTCCACCCAAGTAAGAAATATAAAATTAAGAAACAAAATGACGTACCAACCCAAATAAAAGCCAACTTTTGGAAAATGTGATTTTTTATGTCAAAAATGTATCTTTGTGACATTTAATAAACAATAAATTGTGGATTACTTTCTCGATACATACAAACTTTGTCTTTTATTTGGGAAAAGTTATCACTTTTATAGCTAACAAGTGGCCAAAATGGGCGTACGGACTGTATATGAAATTTTAGCGAAAATAAAATCTTACAGATATTGAATATTTCATACATTCATTATTAATGAACATTTTCGATAGTCAGAATCTGTCAAATACATTCGTAACATTCGACTATTGCCATATTTTTTCTAATAATGTCAATTAAACATTTGACATTAAAGCCATAAAATGTATTTGATAAAACGCAAAATTATAAAATACAATGAGTAGTACATGAGGGTGAATGAGGAGGTCCAAAAAACGCCGAATAAAATTCGAGAAAAGGAAGATCTAGAATTGAGTAAAGCAGATTTTTTGGTCGCGTCTCCAATTCGTTCGCAAATTTGCATGGTTAGGAAAAAAGGTCTTTTTTAGGTGTCCCAATGTTCATTTAGAAATGTAACAAACATAAAAATTCTCGTTAAAAACATAGTTGGGATATGCAGTCCACGCCTTCGAGGTTGTTCTTAACTATTATGGCTTAACTATTACGTTTTTCCAATACCTGATGTTTCCCGGTCTATCAATTACCCTACCTTTCTGCTTAAAATAACATTTTAAATGTTAGTGTTTTCGCCCACGCACTACCTGTTTAGAGTAAAAGTTCCACGGTGGAACTTCCACCTGTCTGTTTAAAGTGTTACTTTACCAAAAATTGAACAAAAAACTGTTATTTCACGTGGAACTACTACTTTTAGCAGGTAGTGCGTAGGCGGAAAAAGGACTGTTACTTTTAACCGGTAGGTGGTTATTTTTACTTTACAAAAAGTGTCAAAATTGGACCGTTACTCTGGTATAACTTTCAAAAAAGTGGTAATGGGTAGTTTCTGTTCGTTAAGCCACAATAGTTACAACCGGCACCTTAGGGGTTAATGCCGCCCTCTAGTGGAAATTGTTTTAAACTAAATATTTTTTCCCAAATTTTCAGAAAATACGTTTTTGACAAAATTCGACAAAAAAAAACGTTTTCTCTGACAAACCGTGGTCTAGCAAGTATTCATTTAACTTTTTGAACACCTCTAAATAAACATTGGGCACTCACGGACCTTAGTAAATAATAATGTAACCATTTATATACAAATATTAACTGCATAAACAACAAAAATCGCAATAAAGTGATTTGTGTTTTCTACGAAAATTGGGTGCAGTTTAAATGGCTTCGTTTGCGGTGTGGCGTCTGAGTGAAGTTAAGAGCGCAGCCACACCCCTTTTTCCGGCTCCGATAACTCCCTGAATTCCGCCTTCTGTCTCTTTACACCGAGGGACTAGACGTTGATGTTTTGCTTCCACCGCTTTCTGATAACGAAGCTAAAATCGTTACGTATCAAGTCATTAGGGAAGTAAAAATATATATACACTCACGGGTCTGTCGATGTGCACTTTTTCCAGACCGGCCTGTTTTTAGCACAATTCGAATCACGTTAAAGAGTTATTTAACCAACTCTAGAAAAGTTGTCATATTGTTCATGAGTACGACGAGCAATGTCTCTCTTGATGTGCATATTTTTCGAAAAATCGAAAATGCGCATCGAAAGGGCCGTGACTATGCTCAACGTAGACACATTTTAACCGGGCCAAAGAACAAACATAAATCTGGTTTTCAAGGTTCATTTAACCCCTGGGCACATAAAAAAATTCGTGCACTTTGAGATTTTGGCCAGATCATCCAATTCCGAAATTTTATCTGGCCTAAAGGCACTGTCCTTAACCCACATGCAGCAATTTGTCAAATTATGCCGGATGACGCAAAAATTTGAACCAAATGTATCAATATAGCAGATTTAAGCGAAAAGTGATTTTAAGCCCGTTAAACCGTGTGGTGGCGCTATGACTGTCGGACTTTGAGCAATACACACCCTGCGCCGTTATCGGGTTAAACTGTTACCAGGTGAAAGTTTTCCAGTTACCACTACGCTGTGCGGCGTTATCGGGTCAAAATACGTAATCGATCAATTTTTTTCTAAAAGTTCGTACCCGATAACGGCGCAGGGGTATATTTATATAATTTTTGAATGTTATTGTGGTATTGCCGCGATCGTCATAGTTCCAGTCACATCAAACAATTTTATTTTGTTGGGAGCGTCTTGAACAGTGGGAGTATATGGTTTTAACTCCCAAGGGGAGAATCAGAGTTAACTATCGAAAAACTTACAACACATGCTTCTTGGAGCGACTGGCTTAGCTCGATTGCCGTTGGCTCACAGCAAAGTACGTGGCATCGGTACTCCTCTGGACCAATCAGATGAATAAAACCAAACATCCTGAAATTGTTTTAATAATTTGTTAACGAAAAAAAGTCCTTAAAAATTGTTAACCTTAAATACTCGTATAAGGCTTAACCCGTCAACCCATATAGTCAACTTTTCTGCCATTTTCACGTTTCAAAAATTTTTTTAATACTTTTTTTTATTAAAATATATTTAAAATATCGTCCTGATTTTTTAAAATTTTTAGCGGAAATACGTATTTCTCCTTAGGTGCGGCACTTAAGAGGGGGAGAACTGTAATACAAAAATATTTTAAAAGAAGGAAATCGCCTTTGGGTGATTTGCTTTCGGGCTATTGGCCAAGCGCACTCAGAAAAGGCCAATGACAGGCCACATAGGCCTCAGACGAACTGTCATGCAACGTTACCAAAAAGTGGTAACATTATTTATTTTTTCGCGTTTGAACATCACTGCGATATAATCGTTTTCAATATGAATAATTATAAAATCCAGGGGTTTAAGATGTGAACTTACCGTGGGTCATTTCCGATGGCCATAAAACTCAAATATCTGAGTCGAACTCGTGAAATTTCACCATTTGAGGGCATGTTTTTTGAAGACAACAGATCTGATGGCGGGGAACTTTTGAGGAGAAGCTACCAATGGAATATTGCTATTTAAATTATCATATAGGGCGCCAAGTAAGGGTAGGTTTTATTCCGAAAAAAGATATTTTTTATTTTGTTTAGTCCGGCCCGGACTGTCCGGGAGAGCGTGAGATTTTACCGCAAAAATACCGCCAAGACGATGGATTTTCATAAATTTTGTATTTTTAGTACCACGTGATTTATGCGTTTTCGTCTAGTTTGGTGTGCCCTAAAATGCTACCTACGCTTCAGGATCAACACCCAATTGTCACGTAGTTTATTTTATATTCCATATCGTTGTTGCCGAAATGAGGGCGGAACCTTCGGTCCATTCACTTTCAAGATGAATCGTGAGTAATTTTCCGATTGCGTCACGAATAATTTCAATTCCAGTTGGAGCAGTCACGGAACAATTTCCAACGTACTTTACGGGATATTGATTGTACGGCTCGGGATCTTCAAAAGAGTATTTTTTTAAAATAATTGTCACAATTGCTTTCATTGGGCAAATAAAAAAGAGACATATTAAAAAAGCTGGACAACAAATAACATGTAAGAGTTACATGTACATTGTAACTTGTCCACCTACCTGGTCAATTCGAAAAAATAACTGAAATTACATTGCGCTGTTAAAGTTACTTTGAAGATTTTACATCATTAAGAATAGACTGATAATAATTTAATAATTATCAATTAATTTAACTGATACAAAAATAATAAACATTTCAAAAAGGTTTACTTTAACTCTCAGGGGGAAGGAGTTTTTGGGAACCCGTAGAGGGAAAATGTGTGTTAATAAACACGCACTTCAAAAATTCACAATAATTCGCAATAATTCAAAAAAACTTGTAAAGCCAAGTTGTAGAACTCGTCAAACTACGTCGATCTGACTATTCAGAAATTGATTTGGGCCACCAAGGCCCCCTAGAGACCTGTTTGAAATCTCCAACCTACGCAAAAAAAAAACACCGTCAATCGAATTTTATCGAACAGCTGAGGGGGGGTCACCAATACCCGTTTTGCCCTAAACTCCATTTGCCTTAAATCGACGAAAAAACAAGTTGCGTCTCTATTAACACGTACTTCCCCCTGGGAGTTAATAAAAAAGTGAAAATATTTTTCCTAGCATTTCTGTATTTTAGAGGTTCGAAATTTAGGTTGAATACCCTCATAATTACTCGAACCCCGGTTAACTCCCAAGGGTCCCGATCGGCAACCCGTAGGGAACCATGCGTAAAAAATGCACGAAGCCATGCAACTAACTTTCGATTTTTCTCTCGAAATTTCTGACATCGTGTAAAAGACATTTTAAAGCGATTCGTACAAATTTCCACGGAAAGACCTTTGGGAGTTAACGTACTGAACGCTTTGAAAAAACACGCCTAAAAAGCTAAAAGTGTCATAAAAAGCGCGCCATCTCATGGTTCACCTTGCATGGAGAAGGGCCGTTGTTTCTCTTTAGCGAGTTTAATTTCGTTGGCCAATCGGAGGCAGTTTGCGTGAATTGCGGCGGCAACCCCTTTAGCGTCGGTTTCACAACGAAAAACCAAAGCCATATCTGTCTGACCAATCCGGGCAACCACTCCGATGTCCAACTGATGCGCCGCCCAAACCCGAATCTTTTAAAATATTATTTACGAAAAAAAAAACACCAAAAATATTGCTTATAACATAAAAGCGGGTAATTTTATAAATGTTTTTATATTTTTCTCGAAAATTATGTAATATTTGATTACTCTTTGTTGATTTTCGCTGTTATCTAAAATTTAAACCCCAAAAATGACTTCAATGAAAAAAAAATTCCCAAACTTTCAAACAAAATTCGGTGAATAGCATCCTTTATCCCCTTTTGTGCTGCTTTTTCTGGAAAAAAATTCCCAAAACGTTCAAAAGTGCTTTAGGGGTTAGGGACTGTATTCTATCTACACCGGGTGCGCCGTTATCTGGCTGGAATTACCTCGTCCCTTTATCTGGCCGGATTTTGTGTCAAAATCTTTCTAGCTACTCCGCCCACGCACTGCGCCGTTATCTGGCCGGAAATTCTCAAAAATTGCGTTATTGTTCTCTCGATGAAATGATATTAAAATCTAGGTTAATGATATTAAAATCTAAGTTACTTCAAATAACACAAGTTAAACGATGACCGCGTATAACCGGTAACAGTAAGATCAACGAATTTAAAAAAAAATCGCTCGTGCGTTTAGAAAGTAAAAATTTGATATTGCGAAATTCCCCGCTCGTGCTGTTATCTGGCCGACCTACCATTGGATAATAACATAATGTTATGAGACTTTTCAGACTTTTGTGCACGGAAAAAAGGATTACAAAACGTGTCCCTTTTACTATATTTTACTAATTAATTTGTAGTTCTCGGGTCAAAGTTGATCATATATTTAAATTACAGACGGATCCACAATTTTTGAAAAATGCGGTTTTTGATAATTTTTGACGAATACTGCACCGGTAGTGGTAAGTGCGATGCTCACCAGACATGTACGAGTACACCCACCGATATGTCATCAGCAACTTCGCATAAAAATATTTGACACTTGACGTCCCGTGACGTCAGAAATTGGTTCACTAAGGTACGAGAAAAATCAAAAAGTCAATTTNTAGTATTGCGTAATTCTACGCTCGTGCTGTTATCTGGCCGTTTTTAGCCGATAATTTTCCAGACAGTCCGCCTACGCCCTGCGCCATTATCTGGCCATTATTACGTAACAAAATAATTTTTCGGGGAAAATGTCGGCCAGATAACGGCGCACCCGGTGTACTTATGTTTTGAGATAATATTTAAAAGCGCTCTGTTATAGTCAATTTCTATTTGTAGTTTTAAAACGCCGACTTTTTTTGCTCCTAGAAATACAAAAAAAATCAAATAAATACCGTTTTACATGAACTAGCGTCTAAATCTCTAATAAGCCCGAATAGTTAAAACGATATTTTTTAGTGAAAGACGGGAATAAACGCGGACAATAGGTGTCAGAATGAACATACTGTTGATAATTTAATAGTCTCCAATATTGCTCGACTGACAGGTTCAATTACTCGAATTTGCTCAGCTTCGACGACCAAATAAGCATCACTTTGATTTATAATTTTATTCTCGTCCTTGTCATCTTCCTCTGGCGTATCCTAAATTACCAAATTAGACAACAAAATCGAAAAATAAATCGACTGACTTTTATCCTAGTCGTATATTTTGCCCCTTTGAAGAACAGAATACTATAAAACACTATTTAATGGAAAGTGACAGGTTTTAGCGAGTGTTTCAAAATCAGAAATACAGTCAGGGGTCTCTAGATGTGCGCTCTTTAGATGTGCATATCTCTCTACATGCGCGTTTTTTAGGCAAATTTGTAAATACCTCTAGATGTACACCTTTTCTGCAGACCGATTTTTCTCAAATGTGCCTCTAGATGTTCACTTTTCGAAAGTGCACATCTAAAGATCCCTGACTGTAAAAGATTGTGTCATTTTTTACAATTTTTTTAAGAATAAGCTAATTACTTAAATATTGGACAGATACCTAAAATTTTGCAGAAAAAAAACAGCACTGGTAAAAACTGGATTACGTAATTACAGAAATATTGCGCAACAAGTATTTCAAATGATTGATCAACGTAACTAATATGAACCTTGGCTAACACTAAAATCATGAAACCAAGTCAAGGTGAGCCAAACAGTTTACTATTCTCAGTACACTACCTGACGGGTTGTTTTCCTACCAATTATCTTATTAAGATTGAGTTATCCACTTTTTGGACCAAAGTTGCGTTATCTTATCACTTTTTTAGCGAACATAAAGGTTACCCCTCAGGTTCTGTTACTGAACTTCTGTATGTGTCCGTTTTTTTTTGCGCAACTTAAGTGTTTTTTCCAATATTTTCGTTGTTTTTTCATTTGGTTTTCCCCACAAAATTTTAATGAATTAAGAAATGTCCATACAATTCTCAATAGTTTTTAACTCACGCCTACACAATTATACACTGACGCCTACACAATTTTAAATTAACGCCTACACCATTTTTCACGACAATTTGCCCATAGTTTTTAACTCACGCCTACACAATTATACACTAACGCCTACACAATTTTAAATTCACGCCTACACAATTTCTTAAATTTTTGGCAATAAAATGTTCTCAATCCTGGTCGTTATCTAGAAATGGCTCTCCGTTAGACATTTGGAAAATCTCCGTCTTTGTTCTGTTTTTACCTTTTAGACCC
This sequence comes from Oikopleura albicans, assembly GCA_004367875.1. Classification (NCBI taxonomy): domain Eukaryota; kingdom Metazoa; phylum Chordata; class Appendicularia; order Copelata; family Oikopleuridae; genus Oikopleura; species Oikopleura albicans. The sequence goes on from SCLG01001003.1 coordinate 29,439, forward strand.
TTGAAAAATATGGCAGAAGTTTATTGGTCTAAAACCAAATGAGAGTGTGAATGAGTGGTATATGGCTAACAAGCATTTTCAATGCATAAATCGACAAAATAAATAGGCTACCAGATAGCCCTACCTTATTACTTTAAAAGTCAAATTCTTTATATTTTTTTTTGTAGAATTACTGTCCAAAAACCTTATTTGATGAAAATTGATTGATAGCAGCCAATAGGCGTACATATTTCATATGCATACAAAGTATACATATTTTATTATATACATAACATTTGCATATGAGGGCAACTCATAAATATAGACACTAATCATTAAAAAATGGAAAATAAATTTACGGGAAAGTGCTTTTTCCACATTTAGTTTTGACAATATCTCGCAACTATACAGCTACTGTAAGCTAATGGGTTATTGACAGCTTTTACTCTCATTTGCGACACCTTTTATTATCGGAAAAATCGCCTATAATGTGATGAATTGTCATAAGTTATGGCATTTTTATATGTTTTGGAAGTCTTTTTTCCAAAAAAGGTCTCTAATGGGACTAAGAACTGTATACAGTTGATCACTAAACGAGTTGACACCTAACGAGTTGACAAAGACCTAACGAGTTGACAGTTTTTGGGCGTTTTTCGGGGAAAAATAGGCAAAAAGGGGCAAAAGTGACCTAACGAGTTGACAAAGACCTAACGAGTTGACAGTTTTTGACGAAAAAATCGGAAACAAAAGTGTCAACTCGTTTAGTGATCAACTGTAATTAAGTCAAAAATTGATATAATATGTAAGTATTTCTCATATGCAATAATAAACTTTAAGTTTATAATATAGCAACCGAAAATTCTCATATTTTTTTACGTTATCAAAGTGTTAGAGAAACTGTACTTCGCAGCGGTTTGAGGTCAAGGTCACGGTCGAGGTCATTTGAAACATTTTTAATTTTCCGGTGTCTACCATATCAACCAGTTGCATAATACAGTCCGTGCTCCGAAAGCGTTACGCCCAAAACGTTATGAAATGACGTCATGATCCAAAAGCATTGCGTAAAAAGTTAACGTAAAAGATTTTTGCAACATGTTTAAAACGTCGTTTAAACGTGCGCTTAAATAAAACACTCTTAAATCAAACTTTTTATAAAACAATAACCAAAAACTAGTTTTAAAGCTTAAAAAAGCCCAAAAGGGTTACTGAATAACGTCATGGCCCCAAAGCGTTACGATTTTTGAGCAACGAATCGTAACGCTTTGAGAGCAGGGACTTTTATTTGTTTAAACCTTTATTATTGGCCGATAGTTCATTGAGTAGTTTGTGTTTGATCTTGGAATGCCATTAGAAAGTCTTTTGATGGCATTTTGAAGTTCAAGGGATAAGCTATCATTTCTTTCACAAGTGATCTCCAATGATCCCAACTGACGCACCGGAAACACCTCTCCTGCTGTTGTCCAACGCCCAGGACTTTGTAAGTTGCACCTAAAAATAATTATAAAATAAATAAGACCGCTTGCGCAGTTATCGGGCATCCAGTTATGGGGCAGGTTGGCCCGCTCGTGCTGTTATCTGGCAGGTTTTTCCCAAAAAACTTTTCCGCCTACGCTCTGCGCAGTTATCGGGCGAGTTTTGTTTTTTTCGCGAAACCTGCCCGATAAGTGTGTCTAGGTGTATAAAAATGATTTGAAAAATTATAAATAATATATAATAAAATAGATTTAAAACAATTATCGCCCAATTTAATACTTCGAAATACTCTAGAATATTTGGTCGTAAAAATTCCGTATGAGTTTCATGAAAATCGTCTGCGCGTTTCTAGAATTAACCAGTTTTCCGTTTCATTTTTCTCTACTTTTTCAGTACGCAATTATGAAATATATACCGGTTTATAAAAGAAAATTGGTCTATTCTAGAAACTCACATCCAATTTTCATGAAACTCACACTGTATAACCCGATATCTAAAGTTTGCCACGAGACAACTCAGTCTAGTTTTCAGTTTCTCTTAAATGGTCCTTGCAAATTCCAGAATGTATAAGTATAACATATCCAAACAGATTGATTTTGATGCCGTTGGCCAGATTTTTTTGTGCACAGAATTTATTGGTTTAATTGAGAAGGTTTTTGTATTCTAAGACAATACGATTATGTCTGTAAGTATTATAGTTCACGATATGGATAAAATCCAGAGATTACTCTTGTCACTATATACTGCGGTAAACTGCCAGTAGTAAACCTTCTTGAGTATAAGATGGTCGCCAAACAAGGGTCGCTTTTGTGTGTTCGACCCTTATACGGCGATCCCAGAAATAGGCGAGTTTAGTGGTACGAGTTTAGTGTTGCGAGCTTAGTGTTGCGAGTTTAGTGTTGCGAGTTTACTGTTGCGAGTTTACTGTTGCGAGTTAAGTGTTGCAAGTATAGTGTTGCGAGTTTAGTCACCGACGGGCCGTCTAGATCTTAGGTTCGAAAAAATAAGAAATGGGTGGAATGGGTTAAATTTATTATTTTTTTTTCATTTGTTTTTTGATTTTTTAAATTTTATTTCTTGCGAATCTTAAATCGCCGAAGGAAGAGTATATAAGGTACGGCTTCCCCTGGGAGTTAAAACTAAACCGCACGTTCACATTTTTAACCCTTATTTTTTTTCCGCACGACAAGTAAACGATTGATTGACTGTGCAATTAGAAAAAAAAAGTTCGGCAAGGAACAGTTAAGCACTAATTTAACCGTAGTGATGCTCTAATGATTAGATTAACTCTGATATTGATTGCTGGGAATATTGGATTCAGTCACATATTCATTTTTAATACCGTATCGCATAAACAATATGGGCTTAAAAATAGATTGTTCACCATTTCTTCAAGATAATATATATACAGTGAGGGGTCTCTAGATGTGCGCTTTATAAATTATTATTTTAGCAACTGCTCTAAAAATTGGTCAGATATTCGGTGAGTAGGAGTTGTGCATGTCTTTCTAGATGTGCATACCTTTCTAGATGTGTAGATGTGCATATTTCTCTAGATGTGCATATTTTTCGGAATTCGAAAATGCACATCAAGAGACCTGTGACTGTACGAAGGGTTGCGAAATAAATATACGCAAATTCTTAGTCACTTATCCATTTTTAATACGGTATTGGCAATACGGTATTGCACAAACAATATCGACTTTTTTTTATTTTCGAGTCCGAGAGGACAGCCGAGCACAGCTCATTTTTGCTGAATGATGCCGACCCCTGATGGAGATCATTCCTTGTTAAAAAAAAAATCACTTGTTTTCCCATTTCATTGTGGGTTGTGAGTATGAATTAAATAAATAAATATTGAAAGTGATCTCTTAAAAAATAAAATAATAATATTTTACTTATAAGGTATAAGTTATACCACAATCACTGAAAATGATAGGTCAAAATTTCAAGGGAGTTACTTTATTTATTTCCTGGTGAATCACCTGTGAACCAACTAAGTTAGATATGAGCGTTGGTGGTGTAATGGTCAGCATTGATGCCTTCCAAGCATTAGATCCGGGTTCGATTCCCGGCCATCGCACACTTTTTGGTTAAAAATTCCTAAGGCCGCTGTTCTAACGAAATATGGATTACTTAGCACGCACTCCAGCGCCACCGTTTTTTAATCTCCGGTTGCGCCGTCGAGCGTGCCATATGGCACTGTCTCCCTGATAATGTATTTGGGGTTGTCACTGTTGTGATGAAGTTCTTCAGGAGAAGAATTTGTATTGACCAAATCGATGCCGTAGAAAACGAATATGCTATCAGTTTATGTATCCCGGGTACAGTATCCGGTATCTGTTTCCGTGTCATTGGTCCTTAATGTGCATTTTTTCGCCAAAACGGTCCTTTAATAAATTTTGGGCCACTAGAACCCATTCAATCAAAAACAATTTTTGCCAAATTATAGAACTTAAAAAGTTAGTACCAAAATGTGGAAAAAATAATATTCTCAAAATGTATGTAGTGAGCTCTAGAACTTTTTGAAGGTTAAAATATGACCTTCAAAAAATATGACCTTCAAAAAATTCTAGAGCTCACTCCATACATTTTGAGAATTCTGTTTTTCCACATTTTCTTACTAACTTTACTAACTACTCTCAACGGACCGTTTTGGCGATATAGGTATACCGTGGTATGACTATACCGGACATGATAAGTCCGTAATATCAAGTAAAACTTATAAAAAAGTTGTCGAAGTGAGAACGTAAGCGTTAAGCACTATTTCCAACGTTAGTTTCAATATTTTCGGCCTCACCACGTCAGTTTCAGCACCGACGGTATGCTGGACTTGGCTATGTTTAGTTTTGATAAATTTTGAGATCTTTAAATGTGCAAATGCACAAAAAATAAATTTACCAATCATGTTGCTCGTGCCAGTCATGTGCCCAATCAGTGGGCGAGGATAAATTTGAGTCAAAATCGGCCT
>SCLG01001004.1:0-21242 GCA_004367875.1 Oikopleura albicans
GTTAACTATATCGTAAGGTTTTACCCATATCGTAACAGGTTTTGAAGTGAAGGGTTAACCCAAATCGTAACGCGTTATGCATACACAATATATGTGGAGTACACATACACCCCTAGGGGCCCTATCCAGTGGAATCAAAATAGAATCAAATTTACAACACTGACACTAACCAGTTATGTTAACACCCGTTATTATAACAAAATTGGGTTATCTTACCACTTTTTCGATCAAAACATGTCGCGATTTCCAATTATCTTACCAAAGCAAACCACCCGGTAACCACCAATTTTATTTGTGAAAAAAAATGTTCAAACTATTTGCCGAATATAGGCAGGGCTCGGCAACAGCCAGCTGGCCTTCCCAGTTCGAGTGAAATACGAGTGAACTGGGCAGCACAGGCGAGCACATCGCACAAAATTTTAGACGACGAAAGGTAAGTCGAGCACAGCTCATAAGAATTTAAAACCCCGACAGCACAGCTGAGCGCAGCTCGATTTTTTTTCCGAGCCCGAGAGGACAGCCGAGCACAGCTCTTTTTTTTCTGACTTATGCCGACCCCTGAATGTAGGCTTCAATTATTTTATAGTTTTTCGGTTATTTTGGTTATTTTGACGCCCAATGACGACATTTGGATATATTTATGTTTGATGACGGAAATTTACGCAAAATGCGTCCGTGAATTGATTAAGGATTCGTATTATGAACATAAATCGCAAAAAAAATCAAGTTTTTGTTTCAGGGTTTTTGAACGTCTTGGGAATTGTTAACGTTCTGATTATCAAGAATTACTTTGTTAGGCGAAAGGTTACGATATCCGGAGTGTGTTCATAAAACTTATGATTTGTAAGAAATTGTATAGTATACATATCGTAAAGGCCCATAAGTTATCCACCATAATACATGTAAATTTAACAAGGTTGAAATTTAACCTACTTTATTTTGTGAAAATTAATGTTTGAATAACTGTACGCGGTATGCACTTAGTCAAGACACTGTTACGGAATACATCACATACCTAGTTATCTTAACAACACTTTTGCTGAAAAAGTGTTAAGATAATCGAATTTTGTTAGGATAATTGGGTAAGGCGTTTGATAAGGTAATTGTAAATCGCGATATTTTCGTCAACAAATTGTTAAGATAACCCAACTTTGTTAAGATAACTGGTGTTAAGATAACTGGGTGAGTATAGAATGTTTTTTTGGAAATATCAAAATTTTGAGAAACCAAGATTAGAAGAATTAATTCAGAATTCTAAACATCAATTTCGAAAAATTTCCGATACTCGTGGGCGATTTTTCCAGTTTTTTACCCCTACCAGTTATCGTAACACCAGTTATCTTAAAACCTTGTGGACAAAACTCATCGCAATTTGCAATTACTAAAATTTCACTTTAGTCTTTTTGTAGCAAAATCCACGCGGTGTCCCAATCCACTTAAATATAGAGATGGCTGTAAATGAGATATTATATCTTGCTAATGGGTTGGGAAATTCAGTTTTTAGAGAATGTTTCGTGTTACGATAACTAAGTAGATGGTGTAACTTAATTTCGCTAAAAATAAAAAAAAGTTTACAATTGTTTTACTTTTCACACATTTTTTGTGTCAAGTTCTTAACATGTTGGTCAACGTTTGTGTCATGAAGTATTTCGAAACATATGGATTGAAAAAAATGTTGGCCGTAACCGCAAACTGTTCCATTTTGCGTTTTTGGCGGTTGACCATATTTTATCACTGTCGTACATTTTACGTGCAGCGTATATATATACGAATAATAATTTGTAGCAATCATGATTTATCATGATGACAAGCAGCCTGCTTAAACCTCGTTTTTGACTTTCACATTTAGCCTGATTTAGTGATAATCCCGTCTGTCAAAAATAAGCTCCCAAATGTGTGTGTTGCTGCGGAAATACGAATCATTCTTGCAGCCACTAATTTAGAAGTTGTAATTTTGAGAGGCCATTCAACCACTGGTTTTTATGGGAAAATGTTTAACTAAATAATCGCATATTAGTCAGAACCCGACAAAATATGCCAATACACTCCCCCCTCATTATAAGGGCCACTTTTGTCTCCTGAAAAGTGGCCCTTGTTATGAGGTGGCCCTTATTGTGAGAAAGTGATTTTTTTTAGTCTGCCTAGTAATTCACTCAATTTTTTATGTATTTTTCACTTTTTATATTTTTGTATTCTAATATGGACGTTAGTGAAGTGTATACAGTAAATTAAGAATATCCGACAATCTTATTGGACAATTTGTTCAGACTTTGCCAGACTATGAGACAAAAACTCAAATCTCTCATAATAAAGGCCACCCTTCACACCGCATTTTGGCCCCTATTATGAGTAAAAAAAAATACTTTCAGTGATAATGGCCCCTATTATGAGAAATAAATGCCCATTTATGGGCAAAAATCCTATTTTGGCCTTTATTATGAGAAAAAAAATTTTTCGTCAAAAAAGTGGCCCTTATCATGAGAAAGTGGCCCTTATTATGAAAAAGCGGGCCAAGTTGGCCCTTATTGTGGGGCCCTTATCATGAGGGGGGAGTGTACACCATATGTGCACTTTTTTGGACAAAATTTCCAATGGTGCAATTATTTGGATTTCGAAGAAACAGATGGAGTTCGAAAATGGACCATAGTTCGAACCCAAATTTCAAAATCAAACACCATGCGTGGATTTATGCGTCGATGTTTTTGCAACCAGGCGCAATGACCATAATTTAAGGTTTAATTAATAAAATAATTAAATTGTCTTGTTTAAACATGTTTTACTTATCAAAATTCGATTGCTATTGTCAAGGAAATATTACATCATGTAAAAAATCATATAATGTTAGATTAGAACTACCTTCACCTTTGTCTATAAATTGCCCGAAAAATGACATGCGAAGGTTTTAGTCAGGGCTCGGCAAGCCGCGCAAGAATGAAAAAATAATGGGTTGTCCTTACCTGTCTTCTCGAGCCAGAAAAGCCATTTACGAGTTAAATTTACGAGTTAAAAATTAAAATATTTTTTTTTGTTTATACTCTATAGTATAGAGTCTATACTCTATAGTATAGAGTCTATACTCACTGGCACGTGGGTTTATAGCGAAGCTGTGATTGGCCCGCCTCCTGTCCTCCAATGCCTTGACTCAGAGTGTTATATAGGGAGTCCGCTCAAACCGGTCCTATTGTTTATAAAAAAAGTGTTTTTACTTTTTTTTTTATTTTAAAGCAGTTATGTTTGCCAACACTTATTTGACGACAAAGACTTAAGTTAACTCCCAGGGGGAATTTCGTGCAAATTTGCACGAATCGCTCTAAAATGCCAAAATTTATAGGAAAAATTTGACACATGAATTAGGTGTAATTCTGAATTTTCACACTATTTGTATCTCCAAAGACTATCAGATAGGTTCTGTGAAAGAAAAGAGTGTAATTCTGAAAGTGCTCCCAACTGGCCCAAATTTTATTAACAGACATAATATTGGCCATAAAGTTCATTTTTGAAGTTAAATCAAACTATTTGTATCTCTAAAGACTATCAGATAAGCTCTGAAAAAGTGTAAAATATTGAAAGTGCTGCTGATTTGCGGAAACTGTAGCAATAAAAAAGACAACAATTTTTCTCGTAAATCATCGTCAAACTTTCGTTTGTTCGATTGAAAAAAATCATTTTCTGTACTATATTTTTGTTGACTAAGATGCTTTAATGCAAACGTTTGAAATCGGATAATTCAATTTTAAGTCTTTCGATAATCCAAGCTTCGTGCAACTTTAAAAAAATCATTGATTGCCAGAAAACTAGGTTGCCAGCTTTAAACGTTTTGACTTTTACTTTTTAACCCCGAATTGTTTAAAGTTGATTAACTTTATCATTGTAATTGGTTACGTAGCAATATGCGTAGTGTGTTTTTCTATATTTTTATACACAGGGTGCGCAGTTATCTTGCGCACTTCGTCCTCGAAAAGATAAGCGTTTTTTTTCAAAATAACTGCTTAGTGCGTGGACGGAAGACGCGAAAAGTCACAAGATAAGCGTACTACAGGTTTAGTCTCATGAAAATCGGCTGAGCGTTTTTAGAATAGAGCAATTTTCTTCTTTTTTCTTGCAATGGGGTGCTCCTATTGGTCATCATTTCAAAATATCATTTTTAAATATGCCGACACGGTATACTAGAAACGCGCAGCCGATTTTCATTAACTAAACCAGTAGCGGCAATTTTCAATTGGCAACTTTTGTTAAAACTTGAAAAGCTCACTAGCGCCAAAAGCAACTTATGCTTTATTAATTTTTCCATGTTGAACTTACGCATGCCGAATTAGCACAGTATCGCGGAAAAAACTCAGGAGATAAAATTGTGAAGTTGCACTCCAAAAAGGTTGGCCAAACGGGCCGATGACAATTGAAACAATTGATATTTTTCCTGCAAAATTCACCACCCTTAATTTCAAGTATTCAATTTTAACAAAACTCGTGTTTTTGCAAACACTTTTCCAAATTGAAAATAATAAATAATGAAAGAAATAATAACAAGGACAATTTACGCAATAATTGGCAGACTTTATTGTTTAACAGTTGTTTTTTCGTCAAATCATATGAGCTCGAACGTGGCATACTTTTCGTTGTGTTGCTCTTCAAAGAAAATTTCCATATTTAATCAACGCCAATAATTATAGCATTTTCGGGGTAGACGGTTACGTTTAGGACGGGTGCAATTCTTATTTTAAATTTGCTAATAACATTTTGAACAAAAAAAAAATTCATGAAAAAATTGACTAATTATAAATCTTTTTTAGTGACATTTTGTTTTCACTAAATATAGAATGTTAATGATTCAAAACTAAAATCAGGAAAGATCTATTATATGTCAAAGATAAAAATTTACCGGTTATTACAGAAAATGAAAGAAAATTTTTTTGAAGTTTTCTGTTCTTTTCTTAAAAATCAAAATTATTCGTGTCTAGAACGGTTATTCCTAAACGTTCAAGACTTTTTGAGTTTATTTATATACAGGGTGAGGTAATATAGATGCTAAGCCGTTTTTGGTTCGCGAGTACGCTGAGCGAATATAACTCACCAAAAAACGGATTAGCATCTATTTTACCTCACCCTGTATCAAAAGGATGAAAAATTTGGCAAAGTTTAAATAAAATTTCGATATTTTGAAAATTAAAACCAAAATATTATTCTAACTAACTCAAAAAAATATATGCTTATGATATTTTAAACTTTGATACACCCTCAAACAAGCACTTGATATTAAATAAAAAATATAATAATAATAATCACTCAAAATTCTTACAGTATTATAGATTGTCGGCGATTAAGATTTGACGAAAAGTTTTGAGATTATTTTTTCTAGAATCATTTGATTGCAAAAAAAAAAATCATGTTGGAACTAAAGTGTCCGCGAACGAGACATAAAATCTAGAATTTTTAGAAAAAATGTGCCTTAAACCAGTCTCCCGTTTCATCAAATATGGAATCTATTATTACTTAAGAAAAAAATTTTCTTTATTTTTTATCTTCTTTTTTTTCGTTGTTGTTGTAACAGTTTTTTTTAATATACTTTTTGAAACTTTTTTGAATATTTTTTTTTCTTCATAACTTGCATGTCTTCGTCATTTTGTCGGTTGCGTATGCGGAAAATCGTGCGGATGAATAATTACCCTGATTCTGTCTATTTCAAATAAATGTTCATTGGTACTGCGGTTTATAATACAAGGGAGTATTGTGCTAGGCCAGTTGGGTGACACCCACGAGAATATATTTCTCGATCATCGGGTGTCTTTTGAACGTCGTTGAACAGGCGTTGATAATCGTTGATAATCCATCAAATAATTACCCGTGTTTTTTTTTCAAGAGAACAAAAAATTATTTGTACAAAATAAAAATGAAATCATGCGTTCTTACTACATTACGAAAAATACTATTTTAGTGAATATTCCTATTACAACACACCCCCTTGTGTGCCAAGATTATGATCAGGAGCCTAAGGCTGGCGTCAGAATAAGGGTTACAGTCTAGGGTCTTTCGGGCCTCGAAAATGCTCTCTAGCGCCATAACCTGTCTACTCTTTCATTTTTTTCATTTCACCAAAAAACACTCCTTATGAATTTTGGAAGTTAATTTTATAATTGTCAACAAAAATATTTTTAATTAAAATGATATTACTATTACTATTTTATTACTACTATTTTTATTATTTTTAAGAAGTTTTAATCGCGAAAATTAAGTAACAAAGAATAATGAAAAAATATTATTTAAATGATGTTTAATTATAATTAAATTTACATTTATTATTATTTAGATATCGGGAAATTAATTATTCGGTTTTCAGCTACAAACGAAAGCGGTAAAAATATTTCAGTTACATGATGTAACTTACATCATTTACATGTATATTGAGTTTACGTTTTCTTACATTTTTTCTGGCTTTTAAGTTACTACTCTGTTGGCGTTTTGTTAACACTTATATTAAATACTAATGATTCTATATTTTTTAAACTAGAATTTAATATTAAGTTATTAAGTAGTATGTAACATGTAAGTATACTTGAGCTAAGGGGGTGTGCAAACCTATGTAAATTAGACTATATCACGCATAGTAGTCGAATAAAACTCTTTTACCAGACTTCGAAAAATCATGCGGTAATCAGCGTGTGTGGCGTGGCAAAAGTTTGATTTTGTTGCCACAAAAAAATGGTGAAAAACTTAAAAAATGAAAAATGGGCACTGTTGGCATTTTTTCCGAATTTTCATGTTTTCCAATAACGAGTGTATAAAACAGGGCCGACAGTTGAGAAAATACAGTATTTTGCCCTTTGTTGAGAGCACGCGTCCTGATTTTAGGTTCATAATAACCTTTCAAAATTCAAGACCCTTTTTGAAGACACGGGTTTTTTAGAGGGTTTGTTTTACTTTTTTAAAAAAGTGAATATTTGAGTGTAACCCTCAAAACCCGAGAATTTTGGTCGTTTTCTTTCTCATAAAAACGTGTTGGGTATGCTTGATGCCGGAATTGTATACAATTTTACATACCAGAATTTTCACAACAAAAATGGACAAAAAATTACCGGGGCTTTTTTTGGTTAAGCCAAAAAATAGATATGACAGTTAGACAAGCCAGATAGTGGACAAATAAGTATGTCATTATTTTTAGATATCAAAAAATAGACATAAAAACGATCACCGGTTCAGTTTGGAGATACAGTCAGAAAGTACCGAAACCGTGTGGTTAACCAGAACTTATACAATAAATATACAACTTTGGATCTGGTTTGAAAAAAAATATATATATATTTGGAGAATTCCGAAAGTCAAAAATGGTATAATTTTGTTTCTAATACCAAGTTTTTATCCACATTTGCTTTTCGCAAAATGTAGTTTTGTCACATTTTCTTAAAAGTCAAAATGATTACGTAAAAAGATCTCAAAAATCAAAATTGGTGTTCTAGGGTCCCTCATTTCGGCATTTAGTTGCTAGAGTAATCAGGCAATTAAGAGAAAGTAGAATGTAGTTAAATAAATATAGTATACTACGTCGAAAGAGCACTGTGTAAATCGGCCTTTTTTCTTTTGTGGCGAAAGGGTAATCCGTCGAAATTTCTCCATTTTTAGCCAATGAGAGTGCTCAAAAGAGTAAAATGACTAGGTTGTTTTTCTTATATGCACAAAAAGAACCTGTTTTTGAATTATTGAAAAAATGGTGTCAAAAAAAAACAATCTTGTGAACTACAATGCGTGGCTATATTTAAAAAAGACATGATTTTAAAGATTTTTTCCCAAAAATTATGCTTCTCAAAAACATTGACTTGACCTTGTGCAAAAAAAAAATATTCCCCTCAGTGCAAAAAACTGATTTTGACCTTATCATGGTCCAAATGGCTGACCTCATAACTAACCTCGCCTGTATAAAATAAATAAAATTAATTTTGTTGCGATTATAAAAAAAAACATCGATTAATTTTTGTTTGTATTTTGAAAAAATACTACATTTTCTTTTTTGGGGACTAATGTTACCAAAATCAGAAAAAAATATGATTTAAATCATTTCAAAATTGCTCTACTGCTTATTATATTCTACGTTCTTCTAATTGATCTTGTTCTTCAAGCGAGTGGTGTAAAAATATAGTGTTTCAGGTCTAAAATACCGAAATAAAAAAGTGCCCAGTTGCTATAACTGTTGTAAAATATTTATTTTGCGGGCGATGTGATTAAGTGGGCCTTATAACTGTCAGTTGGGTGTGGTATCTGAACAATTAAGAACTTCGTATAAATCACGATTTAACTCTTGGCCGAAAAGGATGATCTAATTACTAATCTAGAAGTAGAAAAAAAGAGAATGTGATTAGATTCGGTGAAGTCGAGTATGTAGCCGGCTGTCGCGGTGAACCTTCATCTCGGACGTCTTGAAGTCGTTCAATTCGCATCGGATTTTTAACTGAAATTTAAATTTAAATTTTGTGCGTTAAATTTTGTCAATGTAGTTATTGACATTTTTGACATTTTTCATAATTTCAGATATTGTTAGACATTGTTAGGCATTTTGATACATTGTTAGACGTTGTTAGACATTGTTAGATATTGTTAGACATTGTTAGACATTGTTAGACATTGTTAGACATTGTTAGACATTGTTAGACATTGTTAGACATTGTTAGACACTGATAGACATTGTTAGACATTGTTAGACATTTTTAGGCATTGTTAGACATTGTTAGGCATTGTTAGACATTGTTTAATATTATAAGACATTGTTAGACATTGTTAGACATTGTTACACATTGTTAGATATTGTTAGACATTTTCAGACGTTTCAGACATCCAGACATTTTAAGACATTTTAAGACATTTTGAGACATTTAAAGACATTTTTAGTCGTTTTTAGACATTTTTTAATGCTTTTTTTTCTCAGAAAAACATTAATATTTTTTTGACTTGCAAAAAATTTTGTTTCTCGGAATGTGTCTTATTATAACACGGTGACAATTTTTCATAATATTGATTTTTTTTATTTATAAAAATACTATATTTTTGAGATTTTTCGTGTTATCAAAGCGCCGGTTATCATTTTTGTGTCTGATGAGTTGAGTTCGAAACTGTTAAAACGGTGAATTATATTGGTCAAAGTGGAACTGCTGCTCAATATCGTGCAAAATGAAAGATATTTCGAGATATGTGGTCGCTGACAAGTTAAAGATAAGGTGTAACTACAGAATAAGTTACAGAAATGACGTGGTTCTCAATTGCAGTTGAAATGTGACTATCTAATTTCATCGTAGATTTTTATTTCTAATGCTATATCAAATGAATAATAATAATAACCTTAACTCCCAGGGGTCTATTGGTCCAAATTTGCACTTAACGCCCTAAATGTATTGGAAATGATAGTAAACCGGGCTTAACCACTAATCTATGAGACACGGGTCTAGTTAAATAATTTAACTTAAATTAAATGAACAAAAATTACAAAAAACATAAATATATGAAATTGAATTTTTTTTAAAGCAGCACATGGTCAGAAGGGACCCATACGGATTATATGATACTTAGGACCCTCCGGAGGCAAAAAATAGCTTAGTTTTGAAACCGACGTTGAAACTGGCTCAAAAATGAGGCAAAGAGGGAGGATAGGAAACAAACCAATCAAACATCGCAATTTTTGCCTACGCTCCCACAACGTAAAAGCTCTATTCTAATCAATAGAGTTAAATAACCAAACTACTTTTCTAGTTTGTAATTATTGTTCGAAATTATCTTTAAATTTGTGCATATTTGCACAAACGGGCGCGCAGCAGCTAACTCGTTTGAGCGTGAGTTGGTTTAGCGTTTGATGGGCTAAAAGTAATGATGCGGTTTAAAATCGATACGGTATATTTGAGCTGAAATAAATCCTCACCCGATTTAAGAAACCTATTAAATGTAGGTATAAATTGATACTAATTATACCCTGAAAATCGGATTACAAAATCAAACGTTCATTTAAAGTTATCTGGACCAAACGCAAAAAACGCTATATTAACATTGTTCAATAATTAAAAAAGTAGTGAGGATGAAAATTGGTATAAAATAAAGTAACTTGGGCTAATCTCATCATCGAACCGGCTCGGTTTTTTTTGTTCGGGTACGAATTAAATATCAATTTCAGTTTCAAATGTACTTTTTTTTGCGCCGGTTGGTTGAACTTGATTTGGATTAAATTATCTTCGAAATGGGCATTATTATTGATAATACACCGTACGGGTGATTTTAATCGTCAAATTGCCAGGATGTCTTTCATCGTAAATTTCTTTTTTTTTACAACTTTTTTACTACAGTAGTTCGACAAAAAAGGTGCATAAATTACATATTTCAGGTAAATTACGACTGTCATAAAATACGTGCAAAAACGTGTGAACCAGTTGTTCCAATCAACTTTAAGATACACTCCCTTCGCCGTTATTTTTCGAAATCAAATGAAACAAATGTGAAACATATCAGAAAATTGAAAAATAATGTCGCAGCGTTTGGCTCAATTTTTATCGCCAATTCCCACGTGATACAGTGACTTTGGGCAAACATGAGCATATAACGAGCGGACCTCATGAACATGGGATTTTTTTTTGCCCAATTGGCAAGCGAGCTTGAAAAAAAGTGACGAGTAATCGAAGTTTCAAAAATGCTACATTACAACGATGACCGAAAGGGAGGCCAATCGAGAGAGCGTGCTGAGATTCATATAGCCAATCCCCGTGTGTGTGAAGGTCCCATTTTTCAACAAACTAGTGAGAACGTGACGTGCTAAATTGAAAAATTCAGGCATTGTAGATTTTTTAAAAGTTAAAAAATCCCATATTCATGACGTACGCTCGTTACTTTACAATTTATTTTTCGAGCTGAATAAAATTGTACCAATAGCTTTTCTTTGAAAAAAATTGACATTCTTATTGGACAGTCTTATTTTTTTCTTCTCTGAACATATCCATCCGCCGTAATAGTTTGGCCCCACCGTAAAGCAAATGAGCGGCGGTAAAATTCTGATTTTCTTTGCGGATTTAAATTGGTAATTCGTATTAAATGTTTATTTATTCCGTTATGAATCAAATATTTTGGAACTAAGTTCGTTGGCCGTAATGCTCAAGTGACCAAGTAATCCTGCGGTTGATTTTTATGTTATGGATTTCATCGCGCACTCGTCTCAAGCTCTATACCTTTTTTATATTGAACTTTTTAGGTGAACATTTAAATCAAGTATCGTAAAAATCCCTACTATTAGTCTCATCGATTTTTTTATTAAAAAGATAAAATTTGTAAATTTTTGAAATCAAAATCTATGGACTTTCAATTTGTTTTCAAAAAAATGTTTTGGAAATAATTTTTTCAAAAGAATTTTTTCAAGAAAATGTTTTGAAAAAAATGTTTTGAGAAAAATGTTTTGAAAAATATGTTTTGAAAAAAAATGTTTTGAATAAAATGTTTTCAAAAAAAATGTTTTCAAATAAATGTTTCTAAATAAATGTTTTCAAAAAAATGTTTCCAAAAAAATGTTTTCAAAAAATTGTTTTCAAAAAAATGTTTTCAAAAAAATGTTTTCAAAAAAATGTTTCGAAAAAAATGTTTTCAAATAAATGTTTGTAAAAAAATGTTTTCAAATAAATGTTTGTAAAAAAATGTTTTCAAATAAATGTTTTCAAATAAATGTTTTCAAATAAATGTTTTCAAAAAAATGTTTCCAAAAAAATGTTTTCAAAAAATGTTTTCAAAAAAATATTTTCAAAAAAATGTTTTCAAAAAAATGTTTTCAAAAAAATGTTTTCAAACAATTGTTCTCAAAAAAATGTTTTATAAAAAATGTTTTCAAAAAAATGTTTTCAAACAATTGTTTTCAAAAAAATGTTTTATAAAAAATGTTTTCAAAAAAAATGTTTTTAAAAAATGTTTTCAATTGATTATCGGAGTAAACGTTGTACCCTACAGGCATCACATAGGTTTCAGTTTGAAAATGAATTTCGCTTGAACTGTGTAATATATTTGTAAATGCTAAAATGTATTTTTTTACAAATGTACGTTTTTTGACTGACCATTTTTTGCATAACTATGAATCCGCGACAATGAATTAACCCCATTTTCGAGTGATTCCGTGGCCAGATCAAGCCACGGAAAGTTTTTAAATACAAAAAACGGCGAGTTACCAAGCTGCTTACGATGAAGGTATTAACCTCACCGTACGAATCGTATTTGCGTTATGAGTAACGAACAAAAACAAAGTAAAACACCACAAAACATGAAATAATAATAAAATCAAAACGACTCATAATAGTGCGGGCGGTAGGCTGAGCCGACTTCGATTTGGACCGGTTAATTATTGACCGCATTTTCCGGCGCCATTCAAATTTATTGTTAACAAAGGCACTTTTTTTCTCCCATTTTTGGTCTAAAATTAGCCAAAATCGAACCGTATTTGGTTTCACGATTTATATGTCTATTGTGAAAATAGCCAGTATTGGATTTGGATCTAGAAGTAGTCTCGATAAAAACGTGTTTTGACGACACGGCAGACTATACTGTATATACCACCTGTCTACGGAAGTTAACAAAACGATGGGGTGACAAGGACGTTAACTTCCATGAATTTTGTTAACTTTAGTAGACAGTGTGTCAACTAAAAGTTGAATAGTTGACGCTAGCTGGCAGTTAACTTCCCTGATTTTTTGTTAACTTCTTCATATTTTGTTAACTTTAGGGCCGTTAAGTTCCGTAGAAAGCTGTTTGAGATATTCAACCTACGCAAAAAAATACCGCGAATGGAATTTTCTCGAAAAGTTGAGGGGGGTCAGCAATACCAATTATGCCCTACGGGGCCTCCATATGCCTTAAATCGACGAAAAACCAAGTCGTGTGCATATATGCACACACTTCCGCCTGCGAGTTAAGGTATGGTTATCTGTCAGGCGGTGTAGAAGTAAGAGTTGGGGTCTTAAGTAATTTTTAATCATTGTCTCCTCGAAGGTTAAAAGTCAGACCGTGTCTAATCATTTTAAAAAATGATAGAAAAAAATGATGAGATATATGCACACACTTCCCCCTGCGAGTTAAGGTAAGGTTATCTGTCAGGTGGTGTAGAAATCAGTTATTGTACCCAAAGGTCTAGAAAGGCCCATTACCGTTTTTTGTTATCAAAAATATCTAAAAATAGTTCTGACCAAAACCAACAATCGCTCTGATTTGTGTATTATGAAACGTTTTTGAGATCGACCTTTTTACTTCAAAACAAAACTTTATATTTTGAAAACATATTTTACATGGCGGAACATAGAAGAAACAAAAAAAATCGTATTCTAATATCAAAATGGCACAAGTGTCGAGAAATCCAAACGTTTACTTTTGACGACACATATGTTTGATATGACGACTTTAACTCGTCTAAGCGTTTTATGCAAAACAAAAAAGGACACGGTTTATCACCCAGACTTGGAATACTGTGGAGATAATTATATGTTCATAAACAAGTTACGTTGATTATTGATAGAATGACAAACCACCTCTGGCGATCACCGGTAATTAACTCCTGCGCGCCCGATAGTCCCATATGGCACTGTTTCAATTTATTTCACTAATAGCTCGAAATCAATAAGAGTTATCCTCGATCGGCTTTTTGTATTTGGTTGATATATTTATCAGGATAATTTTTTGATAAAATTGATTTCCGATTGACCGGAAACTGACATCTGGTTACTGGTTTAAAAATGTTTATACTTTTTACTACTGGTTTAGTTTCATGAAAATAGGCTGCGTGTTTCTAGAATACCGTGTCGACATATTTAAAGATAATATTGGCCAATAAGGGCACCACATTGCAAGAAAAAAATACTGTATTCTAGAAACGCGCAGCCGATTTTCATGAAACTAAACCGGTATATCGTTCTGATATTAAAAGAAGAAAAAATAGGCCACATAGGACTCAGACACGCTGCCAAACAACGTTACCAAAAATTGGTAACAATATTTATTTTTGTTTTTCTCTTTTGAAATCATTACGATACGCAAAATTGACCGTGTCTAATAATCCCAATAAATTTATAAATCCTATCTCATAATTTTTTTCTATTATTTTTTTGAAATGATTAGACACGATCTGACTTTTTAGCTTCGAGGAGACAATGATAAAAAAATACTTGGGACCCCAACTCTTACTTGAAAATATTTTATAATAGACTCCCGTCTTCCAATTAAAAAGCTTAACTCTCCGGATTTGATTAACCAAAAACATACATATCGTTGACGTAATAGCAGCTGTACATATTTTGGTTAACGCCATATTTGCCGACATTTTTTTTTGTTAAGATAAGTGGTACTAACCTTTTCGATTTGCGTCAGACGCGTCCACGATTTGTCGACTTTTCGATCGTAATCGTCGATTTCGTAGATGTCGACAAAGTCATTGAAAATTACAGCTGAGCGCTAAAATGAGAATCTTGTTAGTTTAGCTCTATATTGTATGCTTTCGTTCTCGTGTTGTGACAAGGGTTAACGTCGTGTTTAATACGTGTTAACGTTGACTTCGATTTTGAAGGTTTACAGCGGGTTTAATCTAGAACTGCAGCGGCGTTTCAGCAAGATAATATAATTATATAATTTTCATGTCTTAAAGTCTGTACAATTTTAACTTTCGAGAAAATAGACAGCTTTCGAGAAAAAAGGGGTCCAAAAAGGCCAAAAGTCCAAAAATGACCACTTTTAGGTCAGCTTAACTCCAGGGGGAAGTGCGTGTATAGACACGCAACTTTTTTTCGTCGATTTAAGGCATATGGAGGCCCCGTAGGGCAAAACGGATATTGGTGACCCCCCTCAACTTTTCGAGAAAATTCGATTGACGGTGTTTTTTTTGCGTAGGTTGGACATTTCAAACAGCTCTCTAGGGGCCCTGGAGGCCCAAATCAATTTTTGAATAGTCATATTGACGTACTTTGACAAACTCTACAACTTGGCTATACCAGTTTTTGTGAATTCTTGTGAATTTTTAAAGTGCGTGTTTATATACACGCATTTTCCCCTTACGGGTTCCCAAAACTCCTTCCCCCTGAGAGTTAAAACATTATATTTTTTAATCGACCCAAAAGCTTAATTTGAACTCTAGAAAATCGATTTTTTGTTCGGTTATATTTTCAAAACTTTTCAAACAATAAAATATAACCGCGGTTAACCGATTCTATGGAAATCTCACGGATAAAGACGTGTATATAAGTTTTTCTATGTTTTCCCGTGAACTTATAATTTTTGATCGCGAATTTTAACGTCTACTTGTTATCTGGCTGGTGCTGTTTTGTTGACATGGTGATAATGGGCTAGCGTCGTTCAACTACGTGTTTTTTCGTCAATATCGTCGCATTTTTAACTTACACAGTTCTACGTTAAAAAAAACGAGCCATTACCACTTCTTGTATAAATTGGCGAGAACTGCATTGGATTTTGTATCACGACAAATCGTGCTAATTTAGTCACGTAAAAAAAAAACGCTGTCTCCATTATATACACTGTAAATTGTCATAATAAGCTCCAGAAAGTCAAAGTTAAAGATTGTTTTCTTTACAACAATTCTTAAATTACAGGCGGGCAAGTGGCCTATTAACCAATATTGGACTCCGACTAAGAAGTGGGTCGCCAAAAAATGGTATTTTAGGTGGTTTTGGCGATCACAAATTTGGTCGCCAAGTCCTGTCGAAAACGCCGTTTGGTCGCCAAGTGTTGTTCACACTATGATTTGCGGCTAAGTGGTGTTTTGGTCAAGACTTGGCGACCAATTTTGTTGTCGCTAAAACCACCTAAAATACAAGTTTTGTGGCCAACGCTACGTAGTCCCGCGACCGTAGCGAACGCCATGTAGTCCCGCTTAGCGGGCCCAATCGGTGATCCAATAGAGTCAAAAGAATTCGCCAAATTCCTGCGACCGTAGCGAACGCTATGTAGTCCCGCTTAGCGGGCCCAATCGGTGATCCAATAGAGTCAATAGAGTTCGCCAATTTCCCGCGACCGTAGCGAACGCTGTGTAGTCCCGCTTAGCGGGCCCAATCGGTGATCCAATAGAGTCAAAGGAATTCGCCAAATTCCTGCGACCGTAGCGAACGCTATGTAGTCCCGCTTTGCGGACCCAATCGGTGATCCAATAGAGTCAATAGAGTTCGCCAAATTCCCGCGAAAAAGAAATAATCCTTGAAAACTTCTGCAAAATACGTTTTCTTCAAAAAACTTATTACGCAAAAACCCACAAAAGGCTCCTTCCGCGAAAAAGTTTGTCTGCAAGATGCCGCGGTACCCCGTATGTCTAGTTACACTTTTGTATGTTAAACAATTTGAATGTTTGTGATAAAATAATCTAAAACTGATCACCGACCTTCTATTTGCCTCCAAAAGTACAAAAAAGAACTATAAATTGAGGTTCATTTACAGCCCCTCGTTGACCACTAGAGACATTTTGGACATAACAAGAACCGATAAGCCGTCGATCTCTCTTTTTTTATCAATTGTAAGATAGGCATATTTTATAATCATTGTCAAAAAAGGCGCGTCTTGGTTAACAAAAAAGAGTTTGGTGCGATTAGAGTTATGTCGGATTGTGGTCGAAAGCTCCCTCGCCGCACTGGCCGAAAATAAAGTAAGAAAAAAAAAGTTTGACAAAAAAAGTCAAAAAAAAAAAGTTTGATCATTCTCGATTATGAGTTCGATCAGACGCTTAACCTCATTCAACAGCTCATAATGCCGCGACTGGTCGATTAAGAACTTCCACGTCGGATTTTGGCCATTCGATAATCACGGAATGATTAACATTTTACACCAAAAAATTCAACTCAGGCAACTTTTTTTTTCTATTTCAATATCATTCAATCAAGGACGCGGTTGGTGGCTTTTTCTGACACTGTCAGATTATTATTTAGCTGAAAGGAATATTTTACAGAAAAAAACTAATGTTTCCGGGATTTTTATAAAAAAAAGTGCTCTCTTTAAAATAGACTATTTTTATTGCGTAATTTAGAGACCTTGACATATTTTTACGGCATTATTACTATGATAAGAAAGAATTCGACAAAATATTCAATTCAGCAGATTCAAACAAAAGCAATTTGAAACAAAAAATATGAGAAGGGAGACACATTTTGGCGCTAGGGAGCAATTTTGAAATATGGTTCCCGCTTTGCGCGCCTATTTTGTCATGAAATTAAGATTTTTACATGTAGTGGGTTTCATGCGTTTTTGTCCTTGTATGGCGCATGCTTGTTTATGACAAAAATTTTTTGATAAATTATGGACCAAAAATAATATGAAAAATTATCAATTCAAAATAATGCTCTCAAATCGAAAAAAATTAAAATGAATCGTATGTAACTGAATTATCCCATAAATTAACTTTATCACGGGTCCACAATTCAATAAAGAAAGTATCATTGCTAATTTTTCTCAAAACTGAAAACTAAAAATTTCATTCAATAAAACATTCAGCTGACTGCTCGCTTTTTTCATGTATTCTCATGTACTTGAAGTATATAAAGACTGAAAAGATTGCTACCCCAATTATGTTAATACCCATCTGCCATGTGTGAAAAATGGATTAGCTCGCGAATCCTTCTTTTAAAAATATATTTTTTTGTGGTTTTTGCTCGTACGAAATGCCGTTAATCGAGTAAACAGATATACATTCAATATATTTTTTTCTGGAGAATTCCTGAATAGATTCACTTTGAACAAAAGCATTTATAAACGTGATTACACGAACGTCGGATGAAAATAATCTAAGATACCGGTTTGGCACGCTGAAAGCGAACCGGCCCACGGAAAAAACTGAAATAGTAGTAGTTATACTTTCAGCGTGCGAAATCTACGTAAATGTTCGTTCAAATATTTTTCTCCTTAAGGTTTTTTTTATTGAATTAAAATAATTAAATCATTGAATCTTTTTGAGAAAAAAAATTTAACCCTCTGAATTCAATATTTTTCAAGTATCAATTTATTTGAAAATCCCACACTTGTACATAATTTTAACAAAATTCTCAAAGATTGATTACTCACCAATACCCGTTTTGCCCTACGGGGCCTCCATAGGCCTCAAATCGACGAAAAAAACAAGTTGCGAGTCGATTTACACGCACTTCCCCTGGGAGTTAAATTAATTTTTCCTGAAAAACGGCTTTCGACAAAAATTTTTTTTGCCCCATTAGAGTACAAAATCTGAGAAAGCGTGAAGCACGTTATTCTACCCCATACAGTACGTTTAAGCCTCTGTCAGTTTTTTTTTCGTGACTTGCAAACGCTTCACAAAAAACGTTTTTTACCGATGGTATGTAGTTGGCACCACAAACTTAGCCACGACAAGTGAGTGAAATTTCCTTTCTGCAGCTTCAATTTCATCCCGCTCAATTTTATGTTTTTTTCTTTATTTTCATTTAGTGCTTTGTTTTTAATTGCCACTTGTCTTACGTAATCCATATGTATTTCAAAAAAATCAGAACGATTTGAAAAATATGATGTTATTAATCAAACTTTTTCGTTTTTAGTAAAACATATCATCACTGAAAAGTTATCAAGAGCCTTTACTTGACAAACGTGCTTTCTTTTCGCGACAAAGTTAAAAGTTTTCATGGATTTCCAAATATTTTAACAAAAATATTAACATCTACAAAACGTTTCAAAAATGTGTAAGATGTACAAAATAAGGCTTTTCTCGGAAAATATCTTTTCTGTAATTTGAGCGGGTTTTCGTCGAAAAGAACACACTCGTTTTTGTGTAACGTTTTTTAATCTACAAGTGTCTTTTGAAGCTTCAATAACTTATATTTATGTTTTGTAGTACTTAACATAACAAGAAAAAAACAAAAAAATAAACACGAGATTTCAAAAGAGATTAAGACTATGTAACCAGGGATTGAAAAACGTGCGATGTTGGAGAAAATCTAATCACGTTCACAAAATCACAAAAACCGAAAAAAAAAATCAATCACAATCACGCAAAAATCACAAGTGTGATTGTCATTGTGAGTGTGATTCTGTGATTTTGCGATTGACATTGCGATCCCTATATCATATAGGCTATATGGAACAAATATAAGGATTAAAAAAACTCTTTTAGCGCTCTTATTCCGCAAAAAAATGGTTAATTATTTCTGATAGTGGAAACTAGCACGTGACAATAATTCATTGTGTATTTATATTAGCCGAACGATATAACATATTTAGGATACCCTAAGTAGTCATAACAGTGCGCGTTATATGAAGAGAGGAGGCAGTCCAATAAGCGAGCGTCATTTTACCCACGCGCGCATCTATTAGGGTAAAACGCCAAACAATAAAATAATAAAACCTATTCTTATTATTTAGTAAAAAGTATCAATTATATCTCAAATTGAGATGGATATAATATCAACTCATTTCTAAAATTTGAAATCGGTATACTTCACATTCATCCTGTTAAAAAGTTACGAGTTAAAAAAGACAAATGTTATAATATTTTTCTTAAAGATAGTTTAATTAAACAGATTCTAAAACTAAAAGCGTCACAATTTTGGATTTTTTCCGTTTCTTTTTTAGTTTCTAAAGACAAGTTACCTATATTTATTTTTTTCAAATTGTAATACGTAAGTCTATTTGTTTTATGCAAAAGTAAATTTGCCAATTAAAAACAGCTAAATCCGTCGGATAAGTCTTTTCTGACACCAATGATGTTCCTACTTTGATGACGATTTTTTGTTTTTGAAAAGCAAAACTAAAACAAAGATTTCCATGATTTTGAGACGCAAAAGTTTTTCACGATTTATCTCAAAATAATTAACGCGTTAATCAATGTTTATTCTTGCTTGTGATATGGATTGTGAAAACAGAATGTGATTTTTAATTCATTGAATTTTTTCGGAGAAATAAAAAGAACTTCTGAATAATCTTTATTTATCGGCGGCCTATCGATACCGGTCACTCAAGTACAATTTATACACTATTTTATAATTATATTATATCATTTATTCTTATAGTATTAATCCCTGTATCAGTTATTTTAACACATTTTATAACGCCCTTTAGGCCCTAAAGTTTAGGGTAACTTAATTATTTGCATGTTATCATTTTGTAATATTTTTATTTTATAAAACCAAATTTTTTCACCTGTTTAGTATTTGTAAAACGTCCTCTGAATGGTACTTCATTTTAAATAATAGGTTCGAAATTAGTGATAAATGATTTGAATTTTGTAAAAAAAATGTTTATAAATTGGTAAAAAACAGACCAGGTAAGAAAACTCAGTTGACCAAATTTTATACCACAAGTAAAATAAAGAACACTTGTGCAAAAAATTACATTCTAATGAAATTAGAACATGTACAGTTCTAAGAAAAATATGGCACAAATAATTCATAATCAATTTGAGTTTCTATAAAGTAGAAAGCTCGAATTTTTTTTTATTCTTATTTCATTTTGATTCCTGAGTGTTGGACATAGTATTTATAGCCGTTAACTCTCTAGTAAATTTGTTTTATCAAGCCGTTTGTGCCAAAAGTGACATCATAATTTATATTTTTTCAAAGCGTTGCAGGCGGTGATGATGAAAGTGGCTAATCGACCCTTTCGTAACAATTTTGAAAATTAAATTTTTGAAATAGTTTCGGAAAAAAACGTAACGATTGCGAGAACTAACAATTTCGTAAGAACTTGACAATTTCGCGACATTTTCACGATTTGATAAGAGCATAACAATTTCGCGAGAATTAAACAATTTTTCGAGAATTAAACAATTTCGCGAGAGATTAAAAATTCAAAAAACGTAAATTACGTATATTATATATGTTATCAACTTAATTCCCAAGGGTCACCTGTTATATGGCGGTATCCCCTTTTTTCGGAAAAATGTTTAAGTACATGTGCCAGAGTATAAAATGGCCTTCAAGTTCTGGTAGCTTCGATAAAGTTGTATTTTATTAATTCTGAGAAAACCTAGTTGCATTATTAAAATCTAGTCCAAATTTGGACAAAGTGTCGCCTGAGAGTTATAGCATTACAATCTAAAACTCACAGCTTCGTATACAAAAAAAAACAGAAAAATATTGATTTTTTTAAATTGGTGGCCAGCATGACTTGATTTTACTCAATCAGTAAATTTTTAGAAAAATTTTGACTTTTTAACATTTTTTACTAAGTGATTTAAACCGATTAAATTTCCGGTAATTTTGTTTTATCAAGCCGCCTGTTCAAAAGTGACATAATAATTAGTATTTTTTTGGTGTTACCTTTGC
>SCLG01001005.1:1043-27242 GCA_004367875.1 Oikopleura albicans
ACTTTCGCTCACTTCAACTTCTGACCAATTACACTTTAAACCAAACATTCTTTATTCACATTCCACCATTTTTTGTTCGGCCGATTACCCTTTTTGCTCTTTACACGTTATTAATTTCAAACTTTATACTCATATACTTTTATCTCTTTTACACCATTTTGCCGTGATATTTTTGAAACTTCATATACGAGGCAACCATGGGAGGTGAACTCCAAATCGTTTCTTTTTTTAATTTGTATCATGTCACGTGTTGGTGCTACAGAGCAATTTGTATTTCGGGACTACTACAGAGTTTTGAAACCAGAACTCATCAACCAAATGATTTATCAGATTTCTGTTTTAACCAAATAAATCACCAAACCCAAAAATAGCTTTCGTGTGATTAGCCAAAATTATACAGGGGGGTCTGGTTATAAGGTCACAAAAGGTGACCGCTATAAGGTCAAGTCATCTGGTCAATCTGGTCG
The DNA here is from genome assembly GCA_004367875.1 of Oikopleura albicans. Lineage (NCBI taxonomy): Eukaryota > Metazoa > Chordata > Appendicularia > Copelata > Oikopleuridae > Oikopleura > Oikopleura albicans. The sequence goes on from SCLG01001005.1 coordinate 1,511, forward strand.
AAATCGGGCAACTTTCTGAAAAAAAATCGGCTGGCTAAATTTTCGCCAAATTTTCCCTGAATGCATCCAACGTATGGCCTACTAGCACGTGTAACGATGTTTTTCATTAATTTGGTTCGGCTATTGTCGGCACATTGTACATATTTTTGTATACCATAATAATATACAATAGATGTGCCCTCCAAGAAGGGTCGGTGCCGCCAAATAACGGTGAATTTTCGAAAACACGAAAATGACCCCCTGTAGGTCAACTCGACCAAATAAGGGTTTGTTCGACAATAATATTATGACTCCAAATAAGGGTCCTTTTTTGACATACACCACCTGCGCCGTTATGTTAACACCCATTATGTTACCAAAATTCCGTTATGTTACCACTTTTTGGGATATAATGGACCTCAGTTTCCGCCCACGCCCTACGCCGTTATGTTACCAATCGCCTACGCCCCACTCCGTNACATTGTGCACTGCATATTTTTGTACCCGTTAACTAGGTAGGCTGGGGACCTTCCACCAAAAAATCCATAAAATGAGTGATTTTTGCTTTTTTTGACATTTTAATGCTGTTTTCTGGTTAAAAATATCGGGTACGAATTAGAGAATTTTTTTTCAGTGGACTAAGTTCACAAAATCCAATGAAATAAAAGTCGATAAAGTAGTGTACCCGTTAACTAGGTAGGTTGGTGTCATAGGGTTAGTCAAATATGTGTTCAAAGTCTTCAAATCGTCCAAAAATGCTATTGATCTTATAGACTTGGATTTACTGATTACAAAAATACATTAGAACACACTGAAATTTTAACTCCTAGTACCCCAAAAGGACAAAAAATTAGTCTTTTTAGACATTTTCCGTGAAAATATTTGTACCCGTTAACTAGTTAGGAAAAAAATCCTGAAAATCGTACCCGTTAACTAGGTAATACCCGTTAACTAGGTACCCGTTAAGGCGGTAGGGACTGTATATATATATACAATAGATGTGCCCCTCAAATAAGGGTCGGTGGCGCCAAATAACAATTTTCGAAAACACGAAAATGACCCCCTGTAGGTCAGATCGACCAAATAAGGGTTTGTTCGAGAATAATATTATGACTCCAAATAAGGGTCCTTTTTCGACACATATATTACATGGGGTTGCCAAATAAGGATCGCTTTTGCCAAATAGGGGTCGGTCGCGCTAAATATGGGTACTTTTTTTCAAGAAAAATATTTTTACTCGAAATAAGTGTTGCTGATTTTATGTGATTTAATGATGGTTTTAAAGTGGTTACAACTCTTAAGGTTACCACTCTTAACATTAATTCTTACTCTATATTTTTTGATTTTTTTTATCCCTTTATGGACATAATGAATTCAAATAGTTATTTAACTCAACTCTAATATAAAATTGATAAAAATCAAACAACCATCGATAAAAAACATATTTTCATATANGATTTTTTTTAATTTTTTTGCAAGACTTTGAGCGAACGCCAAACATTTTTATCATTTACCAGAACAATAAAACATTAATATGGAAGCTGCAATGTCCTTTGGGAGTTAATTTGTGTTCAGAACTGATCAAAAATGTAATAAATATCTGAAAAAGTGTTATCTCAATTGCAAACTGTTATTTCACATGGGCAGTGCGTAGGCGGAAATGCTAGAAAAAAAGAGAGCAAAAAATGACGAAAAAAGTGTTACACAGGGTGCGCAGTTATCTTGCGAGCAGTTATCTTGCGAAAATTGCGGCTCGTACGCTTATCTTGCGACTTTTCATAAAACTTTTTTTGGCGTTTTCAGCCCACGCACTGAGCAGTTATCTTGCGAAGAATTTTCTGATTAAATTAAGTTACTATTTTTGTCTTAATAAATCATGAACAAAGTATTTTTCACAGATTTTTTATTAATTTTCATCATGAAAAAATATTTTAATTTTAATAGATTTTATCCTGAAACATTTTGTGGGCACTGCCTATATTAACCGCCTGACCTAACCAACCTCTCCACAGTGAACAACAAGACCTTCCTCTGGACGTATTTCAATTTTTTTTTTGTAAAATTGTAAAAATGTACTTCATTTATTCGAAGCCGTGGGTTCGACTACGGTTAAACGTCCGAAATTCGACTCACTAATTTTTATAAAACTTAAGAAATACACCACCTGCGCAGTTATCGGGTGGGTTTCGCAAAACAACCTTACCGATAACCACGGTGGTTAAACCACCCTCTGCAGGCCGTCGCAGACCACTGCCCGATAACTGCGCAGGGTGTAGGCGGAAAAGTTATCGGGCAAGAACAAAACCAGCCAGATAACAGCACGAGTGGGTCAACCTGCCCGATAACCGGGCAGGGGGTCTTATAATAAATAAAAAAAGAGTAAATACGAGTGGTAAAATGTCTAAAATCTTCTCGGTAGATCGTTGATTAATGAGAAAAAACTTTTTTACAGGGGGTTAGTTATAAGGTCAAGGTCAAAAACTGACTCAAAAAAATTGCGGTGATCGGGAAATCCCCTCTATCCGGCCACTTGTTCCAAAACATTTTGTGGCAATACAATCTAAGGAAGGCCCTTTTAAGTCCAAATAATAATACTAGAAAAACTTTAAAAAATTATAAGTTATGTCACACCTTGGAGGGAAATAATTTATAACCTATTTGTAAAGTATGGTTAGTTCATTAACGTAGATTGAAGAGTTAGTAATATGATCGGGTCTAAAAATATCCCGCTTATGAGTTCATCGGACCGGTCTCTTATTGGATAATAGCACTTCGGTATTGCGCAATTTCCCGCTCGTGCTCTTATCTCGCGAAAAGTTCTAGAAAAATACGATCGTGCCGTTATCTTGCGAAATCATGTATTTTTTAGGGTTTTTCATCGTTTTCGCCTACGCATTGAGCAGTTATCTTGCGAAAAAACGCTTATCTTGCGACTTTTCAAGCACCAAGTTCGCAAGATAACTGCGCACCCTGTGTATTTCAACTGCAAACTGTTATCTCAAATGCAAACTGTTATCCCAAATGATGTTATCTCACATGGTTATATGGTGTATTTTATATCGGAGTCTTCTCAAATTAATGACGGCAATGAAAACTAGGTCATTTACTTCTTTCATTGCGAAAACGGTTTTTCACGCATTTTACAAAAGTCATCAATCGTTTTAAAATATGAATTTGTATCCATTAAGGCCTAATAATTAAATCCCATTTTTCGAACATCGGTAATTTGTGTACATCCAATGCCCTCTTACATTAAAGGTGAAGTCTAAGGGGCGTTAACCACATTTGCTGAACTGTTTTACCCGTATTTATTTTTAAGTCGATGCAACTCAAGGTGAAAATCCATATATTCCAAAACACATTAGAGTTAACGCCCTTTAACCTCATTTAAATTTATATATGATTTATAGTTATTTGTATATATTTAAAAGCTTGTCTGGAATACTCACTGTCTAAAAAATCCTTTGGTTATAAAGTCATCCATTTTGACCGTTATAAGGTCAAATCAGTTTTGGCCCCCTTCGCGCGGACAAGTCAGTTAAAAATGTATTTAAGGTCAAGTCAGTTCCATGAAAAACCTTTTTAAAGGCAAATTTGTACCTTGAAAATATTCTGAAAAAATAGCCTTAGTTAACTGATTTGTGTAGATTGATATGTATGCAGAAGATTCAATCACATTGTTGCGAAATTGTGGAATTAATTTTGAGCGCCATAAACAGGAAGGAATCGATCCCAACACATTTGCCTATATGTTAATCACGTTGGGCATCGTCCTCGAATCAACGCCAAGGGTTAACTGGATAACGCTTCATTCTGGCTACGATTTTTGCTATTTACTCAAAGTAAGATACATTTTATAGCATGGGAAAATAGTCTTTACTTTCGGTCATTTTTTATTAAACCGTGACTTTTTAATGAATTCCAATTGAAACTGTAATGTTTTTTGGACTTTTTTGACAGAAGAAAAAGATAGGTTTATCCTTAACATCAATTGAAAAATAAAAATTTTCTGTTATATATTATATTATATTGTTTTATATCATACCATTTGNCGATGATATTATCAACAATTTACCTTTTTATTGTACGCTTCAATTTTTTCGGGACATTCTAGATTTTCTTTTGGTTCCCATGTGTCGTCCTCTGGCGTGTAGTTTTTCCATCTGATCAGGTACTGTATTTTGCCTTTTCGAAAACGATGATTCACGATCTCTTCCACTTCGAAATTTTCTTCTGAATCTGCCATCGCTTTTTAAATTAATCTAAAAAAAAACACAAAAAAAAACATTTCAAAAAATGCAACTAAATGGGATTTCTTTAAATTATATTGCCACTAAAGCATCATAACTTGGCACCACAGAAAAAAATAATTTGTTTTTTTTTCATGAAATTAATCCTTGTCCAACGTTAACAATCTTTTTAGTATGTTCAGCATGTTAAAAATGATTTGTTCCTGACACCGGGTCATTTGGGAGAAATGCAATTGGGTAAAACTCATTTCAAAGATCGAAACGACTTGATTCCAAGAAGTCTACAGTTGTAGTATGGGGTAAAATAACGTGCTACTCGCTTTCTCAAATTTTGGATTTTAAATAAGCGTATTATAGGCTTAAATACNTAGTGCCTGAAAAAAGTGACCTCACCTTAGTGCAAAAAAACTAACTTGACCTTATAAAGACACAAAAAGCTTACCTTTAACGGTTAAAGTTTAACCAACCCCCTGTACTGATTCTTATAGCTTACCTTGTAACATGTCGAATTATACGCTTCAAACTTGCAATAATCATATTTGCAAGGATATCGTCCCCATTGATGTGTATTAATACAATGATCATTCAAGCAATCCATCGCCATAGTAGTTTGAAAGTCACACCCTCTTAATTAATAGTACATTAATTAATAGACTTGCGCTCACAACTTTTTACAGGAGCGAGATTTGTTATAGAACACTTTCCGATAATGTTTGAGCTCAAGTGGACTCGAACCACTCTCTCTCTCGGCCCCCTGGTCAGGTTGACGCTTTAACCAACTATGAGCCCCGATAGAGAAACGAATATTAACAGTCATGCGCATATTGGGTAGTTAGCTACCCATTTTCACTTTAAATCTAAATTAAAAGAGAACGGCTTGTGATAATTAAAAACGGACAACGGATTTAAATTTAAAAAAAAATACGTTTTTATATGGGAGAAAAAATATTTTTTTTTAGAAAATTTTCGATAGGTTTTCGTCCGTCGAGGACGCAGGTTAATTCGGTTAAACTTGTAAATCACCCCAGTAAAAGAAAAAGAACAGGGCTTCAAAATAGAATAAAAAGCAAACAAATCCGTTCATTGTACGGCGCGATATATAAAAAAGTGGGTAGCTAGCTACCCCAGATGCGCCGTCATTATAATAAACTCGATGTGCATAACTGTTAACGACTAAATTAGCAATCGGCTAGAAAGACGATTAATCCCGCGCGTTAAAATTGCTACAGGCGGGGTTGGTTATAAGGTCAAGGTCAAAAAACTGACTTGACCTAAAATCCATTGTTGAAAACTGACTTGACCTTATAACCAACCCCATTTTTTTTACATTTTTGCTGAATTTCACCCAAAAAAAAGTGAAAAAAGGACATGAATCATGTCACATGATTTATCTTGAAAAAAAAACTGACTTGACCTTAGTGCAAAAAAACTGACTTGACCTTATAACGACACAAATGGCTGACCTTATAACCAACCCCGCCTGTATTATGATAGCCATGTGGTATAAGCCATGGGAGCTCTTCATCCAAAAAAAAAACGTAAAAAGACATGATTTCAAAGATTTTTTCCCAAAAAGCATGCTACTGAAAAAAACGACTTGACCTTAGTGCCTGAAAAAACTGACTTGATCTTATAACGGCACAAATTGTTGACCTTATAACCAACCCCCCTAAAACCTATAAATGTATTTAATAATATTTACCTTTTTACAGGGCAGTGAATTATTCGGTCACTTTTAACATATTTCCACTCTTCTTTCCTTTCGTACAATTTTTGTGCATCTTTCCGGTTTAATCCAAGTTCATCCAAGAGCTTTAAAAAGGTTTCCGGTATTTGATCGCCTTTATCTTCTTTCTTCTTCTTTATGCTTTTTGGCGCCACGACGGTTTCTTCAACTGAGATTTTTCGTTTTAACCCGACACGCTTGCTTGGCAAGTTAAAAGTAAATCCCAAATCCGAAAACATTGACGGGTTCTTTGAGGACTTGAACAATTTTATTAATCTGGTTTTTGGTCGTCCTGAAGTTAATTTGTCCATTTGTCGGGCAGTTTCCTTTAACCCTTCATTTTCACAATATTGTTTTATCGACAGTAATATATCATTCTCCATTCTAAAAGGACGTTTACAAAATACGTGGAATCATTGATCATAAACTGTACCACGACCCCATGTATAATCTTATATAAAAAAATGGCAACTTGATTTTCCCACAGGCGTTGTTGGGGCACCATCTAAATCGGTCTGTTTTTTTTCCGTAGAAAGGGTAATCCGCCGAAATTTTACCCTTTTTGAGCACTGTAATTGGTCAGAAGTGTGAAAATTTCGGCGGATTACGCTTTCTCCGGAAAATAAAACAGTCCAATTCAGACGGTGCCGCCGTTGACACACTTTGATTTCGTATAAAGTATGAATTAGTTATTTGTCGAACTTGGGTCGTACCTATTTTTACGTATAATTTCTCGACAAAATGGCCATACATTTCCGGTTATTCATATTTTTTCCTTTGAAATCAGAGTTTTATTCCAAAATATATTCCAATAAATTTAGTTTACAACTTGAAATTTATATCATGTTGGAGTTAAAAAAGTAAATACCGGTGCAGGCGCTAAAAAAAGTCCATATGTTCCAAATATGTAGATTCGAAAATGTTTTTGGGAATAAAAGTCTGTTTAAATGGCGAAAATGAAAAAAAAGCGTGTTGCAACAAGGGGGTATCCCAAATTGGTAGAAATCTTTCTCTACTAATCAAAATAAGCCATTAAAAAAAAAATGTAAAAAAACAGGATTTTAAAGATTTTTTCGCCAAAAACATGTTTCTCAAAAAAACTGACTTGACCTTATAACCAGGCCCGCTGTAATAAAATAATCGAATTAGCCAACGTCTGTTACCCCTACCAAACTTATCACGAAAAGTACACTCAGTAGCCCATTGTGTCAATGGGGATGCTACCAGTTGATACTGGTGTACAAAAATATGGTGTCAGCCCAAACCAGAGCTTAGGCTGAACTGAACTCTAGTCACTAGAGTTCATCGAGTCGTAATACTCTAGTAGAGCTCTGAGTTCAGCATCTAGACTAGATTCTAGTTTAGAATCTATAATAGATATATGTATTTGATGCTGATGATAATGAATCAGTTTTAACTCATAAATGACAACAATCATTGTTACAATTAATGTAATGATTAACATAACAAGTAATGCAATCACAAAGCGCATTTGCTTTTCAATTACCACCATAATAATAATTTGCCCAAAATTTAGACATTGAAAAAGATTTGGACTCTTAACTAATTCACCAGATCGTCCAAACAATTATGGTTTTCAAAAATGCAAAATTTAAACTGTTTGCCTATGCTGTTCCAAAAATACCAGTTTTCCTAAAACAAAAGGGAGCGCTTCAATTGGTACTGAATTTCTTTTGGGGCCGAAGCTTCTTTTGGTACTTAAACTTCTTTTGGTACCAATGCTTCTTTTGGTATACTAAAACTTCTTTTGGTACTGAAGCTTCCTTTGATACTAAAGCTTCAGTACCAAAAGAAGTTTTAGTACCAAAAGAAGCTTCAGTACCAAAAGAAGTTTTAGTACCAAAAGAAGCTTCAGTACCAAAAGCAGATTCGGTACCAAAAGAAATTCAGTACCAATTGAAGCGCTCCCAAACAAAAAGACCAGCTGGGACACTTGCTGGTTCCGTTTTTACCGGAGCAGTTATGGAGCAAATACGGTGCAGGGTGATGGAACCCGTCCCCCAAACTCGTACTATGATCTCAATCTCGACTATCTTAGAAATCTTTCTCCACTAATCAAAATAAGCCATTTATTGAAAAAAAAACTTTCCTCTGTGACGGATGGGCAATAATGAATTGTAAAGTGTTAAATGTCAGTGGAAAGTATTATGTTTGTACAGGTTAACTTATTAGTAAGTTAGGCTAAAACTGTCGTGAAATATGATTTTACTAAATTCATGCGCAAAATTGCAAGCATAAATTATTTTAAAGGTAAACTCACAATGGGGAGTATCGGTTGTTTTAGAGTTTGAAAAATATGGCGCAGTTTTGATATAAGTACAAATTGTAAAACTTTTAATAAGAATTAAGGACAGGCCAGCAGATACCAGTATGTTAAAATTGGTAGATGCCAAATGTTTGCTTTGAATAAGATGATATTTATTGAAATTAAAAATGCGAAGCCAATTTTGGAGTAGAAATTCGAACTTGCAACAGTTTTTTCTGCCCAACCTTCAAAGTCCGCGAGGAAAAAGTTGATGAATTTCTTAAAAATCTTCCTATAAATCTTTGGAGGTCTGATAGAACAAAAAATGAATCTCAAATTTCTTCATTCACTCCTTAATTCATATCAGAAGTCATATAGTTTGTTCATTATATCAATGCACATTGTGCCTGAAAATTATACTCTTTTTTTTTGAGAGGGACCTTTTTGGCAACCGTTACAGAATAATTTCCGAGGCTGATAAAAAAAAATAATGAGTTATTTTTAAGTGAGTACGAAAATCTTTACAATCTTCCGAAACAAAAACGGTTTATTTGAAATAAGTCCGAAAACGACTGAAAAACTACCCAGGGAGTGTATCAGGTCATTGTTTATGAAGTTCTAGGGGTTAAATGGGCAATTTAAAGCATGTGTGTGTTGCATACAGTCCGGTGTTTCGTAATGTGCACATTTCGTTCCTCGTAACGACCACTTTTGGTCGTTTTTATACATAGGTCGCTTTTTGAGGTTTCACTGGCCAAAAACGTCCAAGCATAGAAATTATGACATGCCGGTAACCACAGGTTATATGCCCGACTTCTTATCGGTTATGTCCGAAACGTGTGGCCAGACCTGAATGATATTCGTACCAAATAGAATTAACTACCGGGATATCTGTATAGATTGTTCTAAGGGTTAACCGATTATAAATGATTTATTTGCGCACACAAGTGACATACCAAATCTCTACTGTCCATATGCCCCTTACGGACACTTTTATTTATGAAAAAAGGAGCTCGGTCAAGATTAGATGCAACGTGGGGAGTTTTTTTTTCGGGTAATCCGATTATTTCGGGTGTCTTATTTTGATTTTCTGAAGGAAAAATATTTTTTTTTCACGACGTTTTTTTCATGATGCCGGAAAAATGTCAATGAGACTCGCTCAAATCTTGAACCTACAAAATGGGGTCACTCAAGGGGTAGTTGTTCAAAACAAAAAAAGCGTCACTCAAGGGGTAGTTATTTCAAAACAAAAAAAAAGCGTCACTCAAGGGACCTGCGGCACTCGAGTGGATTGAGGACTGTATATCTGGTTATATTTCAAAAGTATCCGAAAAGGGCGGATCGACAGTAGTACAGTCGCTGCATAACATATATTTGGCAAACATAGACAGCGTACACAAAGTTAACTTTTCGCCGCCACCGCGCCACTTAAATGCACAAAAAATATGTATTTAAGGATTTATGTCCTAGAAAGCAATATACTGACTTTTATCATTTATTTTTATTTGAATAACCAATTTTGCAAAGTCGTGACGAAACAAAAAAAAACTATGATAGGACAGTACAGAACGGGGGGGATTTTTTTCGTCGAACGGCCGGCAATATTGAACAACAAGTAACGTATCTAAGGCAGTTATAATTTGTTTTTTTTTCTGTAAATATATTTCATTGTCCGTCTTCTGTTTTGTTTTGTTTGGTTGTTTGCAAATTGCCGCTTAGACAGATGAATACTGTGTGTTTCATACTCTGTGGAATAATGAAATATTTTTAACATTTTACACGTGTTTCTTTTTTATTCTAAAATCTAGATCAGCGAATCGGGCTGCTAGACTTTGTCACCACCCCAAGACAGCCGTTGTTCATAAAAGGCGATGACCATCTAAAACATATTTTTATAACGGTTTGTTTACAGAGGGTGTGGTTATAAGGTCAAGCCCAAAAACTGAAGCTCCCACCTAAAGCACCTTAGGTTACCACTAAAAGGTATTTAAAGCACTTAAAATTAGTATTCAAAATTGACCTTGAATATTTAAAATTGACCTTGAATATTTAAAATTGACCTTATTGACCATTTGAAAATTTGACATGTCCCGAAAAACTTAAAAAGACATGATTTAAACAGAAAAATACTTCGACTCAAAAAAAATATAAAACAGACCTTATTGATACACACCACTTAACCAGTTATTTTTGCTGAAAAAGTGTTAAGATAATTGAATTTTGTTAAGATAATTGAATTTTGTTTAGATAATTGGGTAGGGCATTTGATAAGATAATTGAAATCCACGGTACGCCTTCGTTTAAAAAGTGTTAAGATAGTTATCTTAATTGGGTTCCCAATTTTGTTAAAATAAGTGGTGTTAAGATAACTAGTTAGGGGGTGCACTATATATATATTACCTGGGGTATTTTTACATTTGCAATTTTGCTCGGGATTAAGTCGGCCTCTTTTTTGTTTTTCCACTTGATGAGAAAATGAAGCTCGCCATATTCATCAGTTGCGCCTACTATTCGTTCGGCTTCGTATTTTGGCGTGAAAAAACGGCTGAAATCGGTCTGCCCGGTCGGTAAGGCCAGCTGTGTTTTCGTTTCGGATTTTTCTGTGTCTTTTTCGCCGGATTCCGTCGGAGACCCACTGCCTCCTACGGCGGTACTCTAGGAACACATTTCAGTTGATTTTATTTCAACAGATTTTTTTTTTCGAAAAATCGTCCCTGTGCCGTTAACGGGCAACAAATGTTTTTTGAAAACCTATCCGTTAACGGAAAATAGACCCTGGGTACCCGATTTATCATAATAATAATGCTTACCTTTCGTTTCAATGATTTCTTTTGTCCGTTTAACTCCTCTGCGACTTTCGCCTGAAATAATATGTTAATCCTGATTAATTTGATAACCCATTGTTATAGTTTGCTAAACGTTTGAACACATTAGGGCTTCTATAAAGTATCCCCTTGTAAAGTTTGCGTTTACCGCGCGACATTTTATGGTGAAAAAACGATTTCGTTTTGAAAGGTATTTTAAAAAGGTATTTTAATAAATTTCGAGCAATATTGACAAAAACCATTAAGGGTGGTCTGCTCGATTTGTTTACAAACAGGCATGAAAAAGAAAACGTTATTGTGGACAAGGCATACATTCCATCAATTTGAAAATGCCATGTACACATTTTCCCTACTTTTGGGAATCATTTCCCATATTTTCACGCACCATAACTATTGACAGTGACCCTGAATTAGAACCTGAACTTGGCACTTCCGGTTTAGCATTTTTGAACACGGTCTGGACGGCATACCACCCTTAAAACAGTCAATATTCCTCGAAATTAATTTTACCCCACATTAAGGCACATTTTGAACTGATATAAATTATACCCTACAATGTATAACTTATAAAATTATAAGATAACTAGAATAAAAGACGGTTATAAGGTCGATTTGTTTCCTTCAATTTCTCCATCTTTCGACCAATTCACATTTTCCATACACTCCTTTATTCATAATGATTTTGTTCTGTTTGTACTTTACATCAATTCAAACTGTGCTAACCAGCAGTAGCCAATAACCCGGTAGATAAAACTAACTTTCCAAATCTCTGGCGCTTACAACCGTTTTTTTTTTTTCATTTAAAAATGTAAGCTTATTTTCAATTTAATTCCATGTCGGGTCCAGGAGGAAAGTTTTTCATCGATTAACACGGTAAGTGTAGAATTGGAAAATTCGTTTTTTTTATAAAAAAAATATATATCTGAAAATGGTATGCATGCAGCGGTGACAAATCATCAGTCAGAACTTCCTTCACTTAACCTTGTTGAAGAGTTCAATTTTTAAATCATTTTCTTTTTCATTTTTTTCTGCGTCAGACCGATGCTATCAAAATTTATTTTATTTCTCAAAAACGTAAAATACAATGACGGGTTTTTTCAGTATTGCTCTGAATAAGCAAGTAAAGTAGACATTACCTGCTTCCAATATTTTTTAACCTTCTTGATCAGACATGGTACGAAGAAGCTATTTGGGAATGATTTTCGAATAAGAGAAATTTTAAAATTTTACGTAGGTTGTAAAATGGTCTTTTCTTCTGAAATTATGCTCAAGTGAAAACCCCCAATTCACTGGTCACAAATACTGTGAATATGTAATACACCGGGTACGCAGTTATCGGGCGGGTTTCGCGAAAAAAAGCCTTAATCGGGCGCCCGATAACTGCTCAGGGCGGAAGCGGAATAAGGTAAAAATATGCAAAAAAACCCGCCCGATAACAGCACGAGCGGGAAATGTGGTCATTTTTACACATATATATTCAAGAGCAATGCGCAGGGTGCCCGATAACAGCGCAGGGTGCCCGATAACTGGACATAAACCCGCCCGATAACTGGACGCCCGATAACTGCGCACCCGGTGTACATAGTATGTCTTAATATTTGATGGCGATGATATTATCAACAATTTACCTTTTTATTGTACGCTTCAATTTTTTCGGGACATTCTAGATTTTCTTTTGGTTCCCATGTGTCGTCCTCTGGCGTGTAGTTTTTCCATCTGATCAGGTACTGTATTTTGCCTTTTCGAAAACGATGATTCACGATCTCTTCCACTTCGAAATTTTCTTCTGAATCTGCCATCGCTTTTTAAATTAATCTAAAAAAAAACACAAAAAAAAACATTTCAAAAAATGCAACTAAATGGGATTTCTTTAAATTATATTGCCACTAAAGCATCATAACTTGGCACCACAGAAAAAAATAATTTGTTTTTTTTTCATGAAATTAATCCTTGTCCAACGTTAACAATCTTTTTAGTATGTTCAGCATGTTAAAAATGATTTGTTCCTGACACCGGGTCATTTGGGAGAAATGCAATTGGGTAAAACTCATTTCAAAGATCGAAACGACTTGATTCCAAGAAGTCTACAGTTGTAGTATGGGGTAAAATAACGTGCTACTCGCTTTCTCAAATTTTGGATTTTAAATAAGCGTATTATAGGCTTAAATACTAGAAAAGCGAGAAGCAGGTTATTGTACCTCATACTGTACAAATAGACCTTAAAAATGCCTGTCAACACATACTTTTGAGAAAATGTTTAATTTTTTTTGTCTTTTGGCCAAAAAGGTGATAAACTAACCAAGATTAATTTAATGACGGGTTTTTTTCACTATAGCTCCAATACTTTTGCAACTCCTCCCAGACGAAATATGTTATTAACCTAATTCCAATTCTCCAAAAATCTCAGAAATCTCTTGTTTTGAAAAAATGCGATTTTTTATAGTTTATAAATGAAACAGGTGCGCAAAATGCGACAGACAAAGGCGAAAAAAAAGTGATCACTTGATGAAATTGGATCGAAAATAATAATGATGCTATCTTTTAAAAGAAAATTTTGGTATTTTTCAAAAAATGTTTTTCAACGGGAAGGTTAAATTTTGTGAATAAATCTAAATAAATCTTTATTGTGAAATATAGTGCCAATCAAACCAAAGAATGTGCCCTTTCCTATTTAACAATTCTCCTTAATGAACCGGTGCCCCTTTTTTGTCTAGTGGTGAACCAATAAAGATTTTTGCCCTCTGTTGCCTTTCACGAGTTAAAATTTAGCACAAGGGAGAAATTCGAATTCGTCGCGATACGTATTCATATTTCGCCACCAACGAGAAAGATTAACAAATTCGAGCGGCTCAGATTCGATCAATTTAAAAGCAGAAACATCCAATTGGCTTGGAAGTGAATCCATTAAATACGACTAAAATGCGGGTGAATTACTTATCGATGAAATTTGACACCATTTAAGTGAATTACTTTTCGATGAAATTTGACACCTTTTAAGTGATTTCTTAATAATAAGACACGTGTTGCTATAAACAAACACGTTTTAAGTGGCCCGATACGCAATTTATTGTACAGGGGGGGTTGGTTATAAGGTCAAGGTCTAAAAAACTGACTTGACCTTAAATGCATTTTTGAAAACTGACTTGACCTTATAACCAACCCCATTTTTTTTTACAATTTTGTTGAATTTTTCCCAAGAAAATATGGTGAGCGGGGGGGAGGTCTTCATGTCTCAAGATGTTAAAAAACTAAGGTCTTCACTCAAAAAATGAAAAAAGACATGATTTATCTTGAAAAAAACTGACTTGACCTTAGTGCAAAAAAACTGACTTGACCTTATAACGGCACAAATGGCTGACCTTATAACCAACCCCCCCTGTATTAAATTTTTGAAATTCATCTTTGAAAAAAATCTAGGTGGTTCTCGTAGGATCAACTTATAATTTGACCCTTTTTGAAAGGTCATATAGAAATTATGACCCCACTATCATAATCGCCGTCAAAAATTTTCTAGATGAAGTTTCATAGAAAACCGTTCACTGGAAAATTTGACATTGTGTGGTTTGAGCGGTTTTGACCGGTAGTCCAAAAAAATACAGTGTGGAACAGCACATGCAGTCGCGGTTATGCCAAAATTGCGTTAAAAATGATGGACGCGCCACAATCGCAGCTGTTCCATACGGTAGAAAAAGCCATTTTTAAATTTAAGCACCCAAAACTTGTCATGAAGCCATTTATCCATTTTATTCAAATTTGTTTGACGTTTAAGATCGNAAATTCGAATTCGTCGCGATACGTATTCATATTTCGCCACCAACGAGAAAGATTAACAAATTCGAGCGGCTCAGATTCGATCAATTTAAAAGCAGAAACATCCAATTGGCTTGGAAGTGAATCCATTAAATACGACTAAAATGCGGGTGAATTACTTTTCGATGAAATTTGACACCTTTTAAGTGATTTCTTAATAATAAGACACGTGGTGATATAAACAAACACACGATTTTAAGTGGCCCGATACGCAATTTATTGTATTAAATTTTTGAAATTTATCTTTGAAAAAAATCTAGGTGGTTCTCGCAACTTATAATTTGACCCTTTTTGGAAGGTCATATAGAAATTATGACCCCACCATCATAATCGCCGTTAAAATTTTTCTAGATGAAGTTTTTCATAGAATACCTAAATTTGACATTGTGTGGTTTGAGCGGTTGTGACCGGTAGTCCAAAAAATACAGTGTGGAACAGCACATGCAGTCGCGGTTATGCCAAAATTGCGTTAAAAATGATGGACGCGCCACAATCGCAGCTGTTCCATACGGTAGAAAAAGCCATTTTTAAATTTAAGCACCCAAAACTTGTCATGAAGCCATTTATCCATTTTATTCAAATTTGTTTGACGTTTAAGATCGCCAAATTTCTCACGAATTAAACATTTCCTAAAAAGGGAGATACAAGAAAAAAACCAAAGATTCCTTTGAAATTAAAAGTTAAAAAAAGGAAAAAGTCTGAACATCTGTCCCTGGCTTTAAAATTACTTTCTAGATCTTTCGAAGTCGACGCGGCAGACAGAATTCTTTTGTCCATTCCTCAGGTCATATTTGTATCCACATAAATCACGAATATTGTTCATTTTATATTTTATCATCGCCGGCCTTTCCAAACTCAGTCCCCACGCAATAACTAAAAATAGTAGTTTTGAATAATAATTTATTTATACAGCGGCCTATTTCAAAGAAGTCGTAATGTGACCCCCCTTTTGGTCAAAAAAAAGGGTCAAATTACAGGTTTCATTATTTTAAGTCAGCATTTTCCTAATCTTCGTCCATAATCTGGTCGAATGAGTACCATAACGACCCATTTTAAGCAAATGGTAATTTAACCCCATTTTCGTCAAAAAATGGCAAAAATGGGTCAAATTTCAAGTTTTAGAATTTTAAAATAGCATAGTCGTTAGATGGGTCAGATTACAAAACCGACCCCCAAAATGAAATCAGTGACCTTTATTTGCTAAACTAGCCGAGTTTCATCGCAAAAGCTCTTCTGTAAATCTTACACCTTATGCAGTGCATAATATGCACTTACCGGATACGTTTTCGGGCAAGCCCATTGGTCGCAACATTTCCGGCCTGAACATTCCCGAGTTTCCGATTTCAGTCCACTTTCCAAGTCCTTCATGGTACGAGAAGATTTCCATTGAGGGCTCCGTGTATGGGTTGAACGCAGGCTATAACAAAATATATGAAGTATCAAAAAATTATTTTTTGTTTTAAATTTAGGTAATTCGTATAATAAAATAATGTTTTGGAATTTGAGATAACTAACCTTGAACTTTAGTTTTTCGATTCCTAATTTTTTGAAGAAAGTGTGCAAAACTCCAATAAGGTCAGCCAATGAAACGTTATAATCTGCAATCAATCCTTCCACTTGATGGAACTCGGCCAAATGAGTCGCATCAAGAGTTTCATTTCGAAATACTCGATCAATACTAAAATTGTTTGTTTAAATAAAAATTTTACAATAAATACACACGGTAGTAGATCCAACAATAGTTTTTTTCCAAAAAAATATGATTTTTAAAATACCATTAGACCTTAGTCCCAAAAAAGACCACGGTCTTACATGTATGTTAGACCTTAANATTTCCGGCCTGAACATTCCCGAGTTTCCGATTTCAGTCCACTTTCCAAGTCCTTCATGGTACGAGAAGATTTCCATTGAGGGCTCCGTGTATGGGTTAAACGCAGGCTATAACAAAATATGCTAATTATCAATAAAATATTTTTTATTTTAAAATTTAGTTAATTCGTATAATAAAATAATGTTTTTGAATTTGAGATAACTTACCTTGAACTTTAGTTTTTCGATTCCTAATTTTTTGAAGAAAGTGTGCAAAACTCCAATAAGGTCAGCCAATGAAACGTTATAATCTGCAATCAATCCTTCCACTTGATGGAACTCGGCCAAATGAGTCGCATCAAGAGTTTCATTTCGAAATACTCGATCAATACTAAAATTATTTGTTTAAATAAAAATTGTATAATAAATACACACGGTAGTAGGTCCAAAAAGGCTTGTTTCAAATGTTTTTTGAGACTTTTTTAATTCCTTAAAATTTGGAAATCTTTGGGTCTTCATAAAAAAAGTGAGTTTTTTTTGCAAAAAAGACATGATTTTTAAAATACCATATATAAAAGACCTTTTAACGGACAAAATCTGAGACCTTATGATCGCCCCGTGTACTCTGTGAAATGATGCAGTATTAGGAAAATTTTGGTTAAAAACTTTCAGTTGGCGAAAAAAGCATGTCAGCGCTAATAGTGTCGGTTTAGGCTAATTTAAATTTTCGCATCCTCGCGACAGTTAATGCGCAGACATACGGTATTTCATAATGGTTCTTTCTAACATATTTTACCTGAAATATTTAGTTGGGGTAAACTCCTTTTGCTGCGCCAACTTATAGAGCATTTTAGCGGAAACAGCAGTTGTATGGGTTCGTAAAACATTCTTCATGGATTCCTCCTTACTCCATTTATATCCATAACCACGAGAGCCAAAACCGCCATTTTGATGAATGTCCTTAACCCGCTCCAAATAATCGGCGGGCGGGTCATTTTGTGCGGCTGCGGGTTCCGCCAAAAAGAAAGTGTCATGGGCGTCGCGGGCAGGATGTTGCTGGGGCTGGAAAAGGGCGTCAAAATTCCAGAAACTCGATTCGACAAAGTTACTCGTCGGCATCTCTTCAAAACCCATTTCCAAGAAGATCTGTCTACAGTGGGGTGTCACAATTTTATACAAGATAACCCCTTAACCAGTTATCTTAACAAAGTTGGGCAATTTTTGCAGCATTTTAACCGAAAGTTATCGCAATTTTCTTAAAAGACACGTTTTCCCATTTATCCTAACAAAATTCAATTATGTCAATAAATTTTCGAGAAATTTTGTTGTTAAGATAACTGGTTAGGTGGTATATATATACCATCGTATAAATTTCCACAAAACAAGTATTTATTGTTCAAAAAAAAAAATATTCGATCTTCGCCTCCAAAAAACTCAATAAAAACATGATTTATGTTGGAAAAACTGGCGTGAACTTAAAGCGGTCAAATGACTGACCTTATAACCAACAAGACCTGTAACAAACATCAACCAAAAGATTTGGATATAAACGAATTTCTTGATTACAAAAATGTACCGCACTTTTTTTGGCATAAACCGTTATTTTCGGTTAAATTGGTTACCCTTGCCTATAAGCGGTCCTTAGTTTGAGTAGGGGGTGTAGAAATCCATGCTCTGGTCGAATACCCTCGGCATCATAATTATATTCTTTAAAAGTACGTTTTGACCATTCGCCATTATCGAGCAGTTCTTTGGTTAATTCTGTTTCTGGTTTCGCCACGGTTGTTTTGAAATCGCCACTCTTGGTCACGTCGAATACGGTTTCTTTTGTCTCTTTTATACATTTTCGCTTTTTTAGTTCTTTTATTTCTTTTTCCTCAAGGTCTTTATTTTCGTGAACTTTGCGGCACAATTGCCCGATAGTGTCTGCCGGTTCTTCTTTTGTTGCCCGATAAAACTTTCCGTCCTCTAAAAAAATTGGTGTTAAAATTTTTTGATGTTAAAAAGTTGCGTGGTAACAATTTTTGATGTTAAAAAATTGCGTGTTAAAATTTTTTGATGTTAAAAAATTGTGTGCTAAAATTTTTAATGTTAAAAAATTGCGTGTTAAAGATTGTGTCTAAAAAATTTTTGATGTTAAAAAATTGCGCGTTAAATATGTATTTAACCCTGTAGGGGTGTCTGGTTATAAGGCCAAGCCCCAAAAAAATGACTTGACCTTAATGCACTCTAAAAAAATGACTTGACCTTAGTGCAAGAAAAAAGTCCAAAAAGACATGATTTCTATAAATAAAAATTATTGCCCGTGTTTTACCCGTGTCGTTCTAAACGTATATGTCGAGTTCTAAATTTAAACCCAAAAAAGTGAAAAAAGACATGATTTATCTTAAAAAATGACGTGACCTTATAACGGTCACACCTTGTGACCTTATAACCAGACCCCCCTGTTTTTTTTTTATTTAAAAAATGCTTGTTAAAAATTTTTAATGTGAAAAAATTGCGTGTTAAAAACGGCCGTCAAAAACTTACCCTTATTTTTGGTGATCCATTTAGCAGCGAGGGCTTTTCCCATGCCTACTTTTGCATTTGGAATGGTCTTCATGGCATCCCCCTGTGAAATGCCTTCCTCTGGAACATGGGACCAAAAGACGAATTCGGCACTGCCGTTTTGAGCGAAATCGGTTCCTTCCTTTAATAATTCCAACGTTGTTTCCACACGATCTGATACGTTCACATAGTCGCCAAGCGATTGAATAGACTTGAAGAATTGATTTATTTTATCCACATTTTCAAAATTTCTCAAAAATGTTTTTTTGAGGTATCAGTTTACGAAGCTCAACCAATCGGATCAAAACTAATTTGAGACTTCATGAACCATGATTCATTATATCATAAATACAATGTACAATGTACAACACAGGATGCGCCGTTAACCGGCCACTAAAAATTTTCAAAAACTGACCGGTTAATGGCTCAATGCGTAGTCGTTAAATAATGTCCAAAAAAATGGTCCAAAAGTGGCCGGTTAAAGGCGCATCCTGTGTATACTATATAGTCTACGCACCACTGGCGCAGTTATGTTGCAAAAGTATTTTCAGAAAACTGCAACATAACTGCACACACAAATTTACGTTTCATGGGCGGCTACTAATATAGTTTAATAGTTTAATAGTTTAATTTAAACTATTTTTTTCCAAAATTAGTCTTTGAAGATAGTTTTTGAGGTTAACTTCGAAAACATTAGTGTAATTATTTTTTGTGATAGATCAACCATCCTTAATAATTCCAACAATTTTTTGATGAGGGACATCAAACTGTTTCGACAGAATTTTTGACGAAACAGTCGGTTCCGAAACAAACAATTTTTCCAACCCGACCAAAATATCCTCTACTGATAACGTTGCCATTCTCTCCCCGTCTAAAAACACGCTAAAAATAACGTATGTGTTTGGACACTATACTGGAATTTTTTCAATCAGAGGTTAAATTATTAATTAAAATCCTACTGGTTAACGTTATGCATTGAAATGGTACAACCTGATTTGGGCGAAAACAAAACAAAATGGGAAACTTAAAAACGGCAAAATCCAAAAACGGGAAAAAGTGATTTGTAAACGTTACATTTTCGATAAAAAAATTATTATAATAATTTATTACAGTCCCGACCTTCTTGATGTGCATATTGCGTTTCCGAAAACCGTGCACATCAAGGCGGTCGGTCATCATGGTACATTTTTTGTTTTGTTTTTTTGCTGGTTTGTCAGACAATTATTCAGGTTGAATTTTTGGATTCGAACGGTACATTTTGGGTCCAGGCAAAATTTACGAATATGTATTTTTATTTTGATTATTTAAAATTTGGTAGTCTTCGCAGCCTCGTAAATTTTACTGAAAAAGTTCACATCAAGGCACTCTTGCACATCAAGAGGGTCGGGACTGTAATTTAATAAATTAGCCTAAATTTCAATAAACGTCGACTCGGTGGATTTTAATTAATGATTTTGAAAACTTATAATACAGCCCGGTGTCCAAACACGTGTTTAATTTGAACTTGAAGTTGACATTTTTTGAACTTTTTTTTTGTCATCTGTCTATAAATTTTCTCTGAGTCGTTTTTCAATAATTTCGACCGTTTCGGCGACTTTCTTCTCTGTGTCAAAAAATATTTGCTCGTTTACATCAGCCTGAGCCTTTCGAAGTTTCACCAAAAACGACTTTAGGGCCAATCTCGACGGTGCCCCAACCAAACTCGTTGCACCTTCAATAGTACTAAAATAAAAAACATATAAATAATAATTTGAGAGAAAAAAAGTTTTAAAATACGTCATCATAATTATTAATCATACGCGACTTCCTTTCAAAAAGATCATAATAAAAACCTTCTGTACTATTTTTATGTCTCGGAACATTTTTCAAATAAACGATCGGTAAAAAATAAAGCTTTAAAAAAAGACTTCATCCAAAAAAAAAAGTAAAAAGACATGATTTTAAAGACTTTTTTCCCCAAAAAACATGCTCAAAAAATCTGACTTGACCTTATAACGGACCTTATAAGTTATAACCAACCCACAGTACATTCACGATCTGAATGAGTCAGTTCATTTTTGGGGGGTCAAAATACTGAACGTCAGAAATTCCAGAAACTGACTTATTTTGGTATAATGTTCTAGAATATGGACTGAGTGAAAGGAAAAAGTTGTGGCAGTTCATTAGTTCTTTATTACTCGTTCGCGATATATATAACCATTTATGCCACTAGGAAAACCAAATGATGCCTCCAGCTCAACTGGACGCACATCTAGACGATTTTCGATCATCGATCAGTAAGTCATTTTACATTTGCCTGGGTTCTAGGGGTTAGATTCTAAATTTTTGCTTGTAACTTTATTAAAAAATCATTTTTTTTTAATTTGAACTGCAAATATATTTTTCCATAATGGTTGCCCGAAAAAACGGGAAATAAAAGATCAATAATAGACTGTCCGTTATCTCAAAGGTTGCCTGATAAACGCGTAGTGCGTAGGCTGAAACCAACTGGAAAACAACTTCCCGATACAGTTGGTGTGGTAAGGAAGTGACACTTTCGTTTCCGATTTTTTTTTGTCAAAAACTGTCACTTCGTTCCGTACCTTTTGCCTATTTCGCCCCAAAAACTCCGAAAAAGTGTCACTTCGTTCCGAACTGTCATTTCGTTACATGTCACTTCGTTACCACACCAACTGTATAAACATCAGCGAGAAAACTGGCGCAATAAACGCGCAGGGGGTTTTAAAAGCATAAAATTGAGAAAATTGAGTCAAAAAAATTTCGGTCGGTCAGACTAAAATTTTTTAATGATTTTTTTTAGATTGAAGTGGCTTAAAAGAGGCATCAACCGTCGAAGTTCAACATCAAATGCAACAGATGTGCCCTTACAATATAATCCAAAAATTAATCGAAAGTTTTCAGTTCAAGTAAATGAGGATGATGAACAGAGCAAACGACTTCATACTAGTCAAGCTCATTTAAGCTTTGCCGACTTCGATCCGAACGCACCATTGTAAGTACAGTATGGGACCTCTCAATGTGCACTTTTTTGAGCGAAACGTTTTT
Source organism: Oikopleura albicans (assembly GCA_004367875.1). Taxonomy (NCBI): domain Eukaryota; kingdom Metazoa; phylum Chordata; class Appendicularia; order Copelata; family Oikopleuridae; genus Oikopleura; species Oikopleura albicans. The sequence continues at coordinate 23,768 of SCLG01001005.1, forward strand.
TTGATATTCCATAAGTTACGGAGTCCGTAATACGGACCCTAATTTTCGACCGCACAGTCGGTAAGAATTTATTCCGAAATGTTATACATCCCCTGCGCCGTTAACTTGCAACTTTCGCATGAAAAAAACGCAAGATAACAGCGCAGTGTTAAACACATAAAAATAGGAATTTCTGGAAAATTGGCACAAAAAAACCGATAAAAGAAAATCCGCACGGGGCTAACGAGAAAATCTGCAAGATAACGGGTGACAACATAACAGCCCAGGGGCCCCCTAGGGGCGCATTCGAAATTATTTTCATCGGGACAATATGGTAATTTTTAGAAATGATGAGAAAGAAGACATACGAAACGACCCGGATTATGAGCAAAAGGAGCGGCCAGGTAGTGCCGGCGAAAAACGAAAAATATTCAAAAATCAACCAGCTTCAGGGGCCCATTCTGATACCGAACTCGACAAGGAAGACCTCATTTTAGCCCCTTTGAAACTATCATAAAAACTGTTATTATTTATAAAAATCAATAAATTCCTGGTTTGGCAATCTTTTTCTCAAGGTTTTGATTAAAATATAACTACACATGCAAAATAACGGCGCAGTGGGATATAAAAAACTAACCTTAGTCCAATGGTGGCTAGTTCGTTAGCAATATTACAAAGATTTGTCCGCCTTTTTTCATTCAAATGCCAGTTTGAATCGCTCAAAACGGCGCGAACTGCTTTTTGTAATACGGTGGCCTGATTGGACAGGCGTTTTAAATCATCGGTACTGTCCACCAATAGGACAAGTTGAGCATAAAGTTCCCACGCCTCCACAAAAGAGGGTTTTGCGCACACCACCTTGTGGAATAATTCCTTTAGTCTTTCATATTCATTCATTGCTTCAATTCCATTACAATCCGTTATATTCTCAGCCATAGCTTAACACATTATGATTATGTCTTCATAATTAACAAATTTTGAAAAAAAGTGTTTGTCTTTAGACATTATTTGACGATTTTGTAGATATGTAAAATACACCAGCTGGCTACGGAATTTAACAAAACGTTGGGGGATAAAAGTTAAGATCCGGGCATTTTGTTAAGTTTAGTAGACAATGTGTGGGCGGAACAGTTGACGCGAGATGACTGTTAAGTTTAGGGGAGTTAAGTTCTGTAGCCAGGCGGTGTATGCAATTTCGCAATAATATGACGAAAACATCACATTTCTGCAACATAACTGCGCAAGTGCTGTAGTTTCCGACATCAGATATAATTTAAATTTGGAAGTTAAGAAAAATAACGATTATGTTACTTTTATAGTTTATAAACGTGCAAAAATTATTTTTTGCAATTTCCGATGAAAAAAATCCGTATATTTATACCGTTTAACGTACATTTCGCAAACAATTGTAAAGACGGCCCCATACTGTATGGGGTACAATAACGTGCGTCTCGCTTTCTCAAATTTTGTATTCTAAATTTCCTAACAGGCTTTAAAAATAAAAAAAGCGAGAAGCGCGTTAGTATATCGTATAATTTATAGCTCATAGTAGAGTGTATAAATTCCGTGCAAAATTTTTTTCGAAAATTCGTAAAATCGAAATTCAAGCTTACCTCTCGTCAGTATGGCTAACACAGTTATATCAGTAAAGTTCTTTTTGGGGTGTATGTCTAATAAACGTCCATATGCTCGAATCGCGCCACAAAAATCGCCACAATCGGTTGATATGGTCAAAAAGTTCTCCCAAAGTTCCCACTTTTCATAATTACATTTGATTGCCTCATTCAGACTTCGATGTGCTGCTAATTTATTACCGGCCCTGAGCTCAGCATTGGCCAAATTTGCCCAGCCCTCATAATTATCATATTCTAACGTGACGCAACGTCTAAAAGATCGAGCCGCATTTTGATATCGGGAACAAATTAACGAGGCACAGCCGTGAGCAAACCACGTACCAGGCTGCAAGTGATTCAAACCAAGAGCTAAATTATTCAATTAATATCTCTGCGTTTTCACCCCCATTTCTTAACAAAGGTCGCACGAATTGGCCATTTTAGGACCATACTTGTGGTTACCGGTCTAAAAGTTTGACCAAAACGAGTACCCAGTTTACTAACGAAAGAACCAGAAAATGACAATAAACCATATCTTAGCACAAAAACCTTACCTTACCGATGAAGGTTAAATTCACGGGTACAGGTACAAAATAGGGCCTATTTAATAGGCCATGCTCTTTGACAGAGATAACATCGAATTAGTAACTGCATTTGAGTAGCCAGTGCCAACTAGGCATTCAATTAAATTGTTTTATTAAGTGCACCCTGTAAACGGATGCTACAAAATTTTGACGAGTTCCTGATCAGAAGCCATCATCATTGATTCATCAATTTCAAGTTTTAAATAATACCATACATTAATAATTCTCATACACGAGGGCCTGTTTTAGGGACGAGGCTGTAGAATTTTGAGTATCATTTTAATATGGTGTAATTCATATGGAAATTCAATATGTTCGTGTTTTTTATTTTGTATAATTATGGTTTTTATGTTTCCTGTAAAAATTTCAAATACTCCAGATTCTCCAAAGCAAATGTAAAATATTTCTCAGTTCGATTCATGGAAAATCACATGACATTTGGGATTTGATTTCCAAAAACAACACAAAATCCTTCATAAAAGATAAGCATTCCATATAAATTCTTTGCCAACCCTCCCCTTATTGCCCCGCAAAAGTGAGCTCAAAAACCTTTTTCAAATGCGTCAGCGGCCTCTTCATATTTCTTTTTGTGAACCAAAAGTGCGCCAAGTGAGCGCATGGATCGTGCATTTCTTTCTTTAGAAAGCTCCCAGGCTTTTAGATAATATTCTTCGCTATCATGAATGTCGCCCTTTATACACCAAAACTGTGATTTTCGACTGTCCGAAAAGGCCGGATTGGCCAAGCATTTCTCCGCCAATTCATCACCTTGTTTGCCCATATTACTCGCAACTAAACAGTGACATGCTTCCTCGAACATTTCCAATGCTAAATTTATTAAAATAAATATGATTATAAAAATGACTTGACCTTATAACCCTTTTTTAAATATTTTAAAAAGATATGATTTTGCTCAAACATATATAGCCAGCGGGAGGTCTTCACCCAAAAAAAAAAGTGAAAAAAGACATGATTTCATTAAAAAAAATCACCCGTGTTTTTAACCCGTGTCGTTCTAAATGTATATGGCTCGTTCTAAATTAAAAAAAAAGTGAAAAAAGACATGATTTATCTTGAAAAAAATGACTTGACCTTAAACTAAAGTGCAAAAAAGATGACTTGACCTTATAACCAGAACCCCCGTATAAAAAATGACTTGACTTTGTGACGGTCCAAATGGCTGACCTTACAACCAACCCCCTTGAACGTATTACTTGAAACGTACCTCTATATTCATCCAAGGCCGACTGGACAAGGCCCAGTTTAACATAAGAATTGCAAAGTTCCCTCCTTAGCTGC